>JBBIGA010000138.1:1915635-1927370 GCA_037576975.1 Alestes dentex | reverse complement strand
ACACACACACACACACACACACACACACACACACACACACACACACACACACACACACACACAGACATACACACACAAACGCACCTCCCCTCTGTCTGTTGGCCTTGATTGGGTTGAATCAATAGCAGCTCTGTGGATTCTGCACGTGGCTCTGCCTCCTGCAGCAGCACAAAGAACAACAGCCCGGCCCATAGAGCCACATTCAAAATGGCAGGGCTTCTCCGTTCACCAGAAAACCCAAGCCTGAAGTCCAGCCTGTCCAACAGAAGAGGTTAGAGACATTTCTACCAGACCACTTCAACTTTTGGCTTAAACTATCCAGCTTATCAAAACCTTGCCCCCCACCACCACCCCCACATCATGACATTCAAAACATACACTCATCAGGTCACTGGGTTTAATCCTGCTCTAACCGCTACAAAACCAAACCCCCTAAAATCACCTTAACAATGACCGTAATGTCCCATACAGGAAATTAAGTAACATGAAGGGAAAAAGTGCACAGATTAAGGCTGATTAAGGGGTAAAACTACTGAATTTTCCACCTAATTTTTAAAATTTGCCCCTTAAATAATACAACCTCCTGAATTAACAGCTTACATTTAGGATTAGGGTTTCTCACTAAGGCCTTGAATCTAATTTTACGGTCAAATTAAGGGGTCAGTTTCACAAATTAATGGCTACTTAATTCAAATGAAGGGGTTTGGTGTATTTATGGTGGTAAATTAAGGGGGAGTTAACCACATTTGAAGTACATTGTGTTTCGTAGTGAACACACCCACCTCACCTTGTGAGAGCCTTGCTATTTATTTAATTAATGTTTCATCAGTGTTCATTAGCTGTTCATTAATGATTCAGTAATTTAATTAAAAAAGGAAACAGTTTAAAATAGGCCTTTTTGATGAATCAGTAGCGACTAGCGAGCAGCTTGCATGAAGCGTGTCTTAAATTGTCCTATAACCAACAGGTCCTACAGGTCTCTCGGAGAGCCTGATTAATACCATTTTACATTCCTGCCACATTTTACTTCGTCTTAGTCTTTTTAAAGGCTTCCTTTTTTCCTGTGCAGTCCTGAAACACTGTAGCATGTGATTAGCATTTTCATTCAAAGTTTGGGGGTGGGTTTTGTATAACAGCATGGAATGGGGACGGGTGGCATAAATATGGTGAGTACTGAGAATGAAAATATGTAAATCATTCACAGTGAGTCGCTATAACATTTGTTTAGAGCGGCTACATAACACTAAACAGTAAAATGCTACCCTGCTGTGCGGAATAGTGTTGCAGTATAAATTTGCTACTACACTAATGTTAAATATAAGTGCTGCACGCCAGCATAAATGCTGCACCTGTTCTTCAACAGCAGTTACGTTTATCTTTTTTAGCGAAAAGCTCCACGAACAAAAATTGTCAAATATCGTAATAGTATTTTAAGAATATTATTCTATTCTATGTCGCAGCAGACTGTTAGAAAAGTGGAACAACCCCTCATACGATGCCAAAAAAGTGTCATTACAGATTTCTTTGACTTTTTTTTAATTTCATTTCTTCTTTCAACAAACATGAATGTAGAATGGGACAGAGGAGACGAGCGTTTTCAAAAAGAAATACTGCCTCTTTCAGTTGCCTCTTTTCATCCTTTCTAAGAAGGAGGTTTTCAAACAGCTCCAAATGTTATAGAAACGTGGTCTCTCACATAATAGCTCCATGGTTAAAAAAAGAATAATTATACTGTAAATTCCGAGTAATTACAGGACAAAGTACAAATGAAAACAATGTGAGAAATTTCCTCATCTGTAGTTTGAAGAAAAAGGAAGACCGGTCAAAACAAAGTTGAAGGAAACAGCCAGTGTGACCTTAACCCTAAAGCCTAACCCTAAAAAATATCTTCTGATCCGGTTCAGTATCAGGATCGGTCTGATATAGGTGAAAATCACTAGACTGGATATCAGAAAAAACTTCACACAAATGCTTAACTAAACAACATGTAGTACAGAGAGAAACACAGATGAGGACACAAGTTAACACAGCTCAAATGGCTCCGTGCTCCATTTATAGTGCACTTAAAATACAGGCTCCTGCTCCTAAGCCGCGTATAAAATGTCACTGGTTATTCAGGACAAACTGTGCTCTATATGGATATAGAAACTTACAAAGTGCACTATAGAGGAATAAGGAAGCCGTTTCAGATTCAAAGTGCATCCAGACAAATGTGTTATTAACAGCTTAGGTGTGGGAATGGAAAAATGGTATTTGATTGAAACTGTACAGTATGGTATCAGTATCAATATCAGACACAAAAAAAGTGGTATTGAGCCACCCCTAGTTTAAATAATCCAATCTAAATTTCTGAGTGGGATACAGTTTCCCATCGTTGAACAGGATTTTTGCCAGTGTTCTTGTCCAGGGGAAAAAATTGAATACCTCTGAGGAGCACATTAATGTCTTTTGTCTAATAAAAATGAAAATGTGGTAAAAGCTTCCCGAAGAGAGGCCTTGGATTAAAATGTCAGAATGAGATGAAGAAACGTTCCGTAATGACCAGGATGGAGAAATTCGAGAGCGCTTCTCATAAATCATACACAGTTTTTACCCCCACCGCAGTTTTTTTCTCAAGAAATGTAAAATAATCCTTTGCTTTCTTTCCCCTTCATAAACTATCCATAGTGATACAAGGACACAAAGAAAATGACCCATGGCCATAAGATTAATGCCTGGAGGATCTGAAATAGCGATCAAATCCAGAAAAACACGGTCCTGCAGTCGGAAACGAACATAAACCGTTGAACCACAATTTTCTATTTTTCTGTAACATTACGGCCCGCACTGGAGAAGGAAAAAGAGGCACAAAATGGGGGTGGGGGGCTGCAAGTGGCTGGGAATGTTTTAGGAGACTGTGGGTGTCCAGAAATGGCACACAAAATCACCCAGAACCTTCCAATACACATACAGGCGTGTATATGTGTGTGTGAGTGTGTGTCTAATCAACCTAGACATACTTGGTTGGCCGATACTTGCTGCATTTCCTTTTGCACTTTTTGCATTTGGGGGCCCCAAGCAACATCCTGCTTGTTCCTATAATCAGAAAAATGTTTCATAAATAACAAACTCCATTGAATATTTAACAATATCCAAATGACAAAACAACTTTAAAACAACTGTCTACATAACACAATAAATAATATAAAAAATAATTGGTTCCGTAAATTATCCATAATTTCTGGTCTGCTGTGTTTTTTAGAAGACATCAGTGAGGTCTTTGTATTTTCACCAGTTAACCTGAATTCTAATGAACCTAAATTCGAAGCCTCTGCTAAAATGGCTTTCAATAGTTGAGCATGTGCACACAATTTATAGCCGCTAATTTTTAATTTCACTTCATATATATATATACACACACACATGATGCTGCTGGTGCTGCTTTCTTCTTTTCCTTACATCGGACGCTAAGAAAAATATAGCCTTTTCTATGAGGCTAATGTAGCTAACAAGTAAGGGAAGCATACGTTCTTGCTCTCAAACTTGATAATGTGGTTTCTGACTCCGTATAATGTACTATTATCTTTAAAAATGGACAAACATTTTGTACAAAATGCTTAAAATGATTTCAGTTTTCAGTTGTGACATCGCTCCAGCACAAAACTAAAGAAGCAAACTTCAGATACCCAACAAGTCTTGGCTGATTGACAACACTGGGGGTAAAACAGAGTACGTTTGGATTTTCACTATGATATTCCATTACAGACTAAAAGGACTGGATAAGGGGATTCTTGTAGGACTAAAAATGAGCTCTTGGAACACACTAACCAAGAGAGACCTCTGCAGCATCTGAATTCAGTCCTTCATATCAGCCAGACTAACTGCTTGGCACTCATTCCTGGACCACCTGAAGTGGACAAAGCATACTGACTGAATATACTGAAAAAAGGAATCATGGAACAGCAAGAAATATTCCCACTAAGCCTGCTTCCTTTTTTCCCCCCGATGTGCTTCTTTCTTCTTGACACAGTGAATGAATGCCTCTCTCAAGTCCAGGCCATAAAATCACGGCACCATAACTCTCAGGTGAAGGGCCCCACGAGTGGTCGGCTTCTGTAAATTACAAATCTGACCGCCTTCTCCACAGGTCACTGGTTCTGCTCAGTGTCGCGATCGCTCACATCTGAGCTACTCATTCATTTCTGAGAGTTCTGTCACATGGCAGGAAATACCAAACCTGCCGCCGGTTTATAAATTAACACCTGGAGTCGATACAAGGAAGGGATGCTCACACTGCCGTCAGTTAAACCAAGGTAGTGTGTAAACACTGTCAAAATGTTAAAA
The DNA here is from genome assembly GCA_037576975.1 of Alestes dentex. Lineage (NCBI taxonomy): Eukaryota > Metazoa > Chordata > Actinopteri > Characiformes > Alestidae > Alestes > Alestes dentex. The sequence goes on along the minus strand of JBBIGA010000138.1, from coordinate 1,923,047 downwards.
CGCATCTTTGACCATACAGTCCATATGGAAATCAGAAAACTAGGGCTGTTTTGACTTCACTGTTTTTGTGATGTCACAAAAAGGCAGTGCATTTACACGCAGTACATATCCTCCTATTGAACCTCCAGCAGGTCAGCCCAGTGTTTAACGAGGCACAATACAGAGAAGTCAGTCGGAACGGAGAGCTTAGCAATGGTCATGGTAAAAAAAAATATTGTTCCATTACCTTCCATTCAAAATGAACAAGATTTTCCTTCTCCTGTAAAATGACACTTTTTGGAGATGTGAGGTCTTGTCCTGAAAGCAACAATGTTTAAAACAATTTATCTTCACCAGTAAAAACATTATTCAGTGTTAGAATAAGTAATATAAACGAATGAATATACAGTTAAATATATATATATATATTTAATTCTATATATACACTATAGTACTGTGTATAGTACTGTGAAAAGTCTTGAGTCACCCCTTATTATTTTATATTTTCTTTGAATCACATTGTTGGTGCAAAAACACAATTTTATGCCTGTCTAACTGTCTTATCTCTGGCATACTAAGTAGCTTAAATAAAGGAAATTGGAACAAATGTTATCCTGGGAAAGGAGCCTAGATAAAGGAGTTCCGACCACTCAGCATTCAGCACCACCAGTATACTGATCACCGCCTGATCATCTGGAATCATCTGCACCTGGTTCTTCACTGGTTCAGGACTTCAGTTAGATGGCCTTGTTAGGTTTAAATGATTCACATGTAGGTCACTATGAGGCTTAACAAACCAAAAACAGGTACCTGGTCAGGTTCAGGGACTTGACTGAAAATGAGAGTCTATGAAAGTACTTCAGGAAGCCTGGAGAACTGTTCCTCAAGACTACATTGAAAATACAAAAATGTCTGGCTCTATCGAGGCAAAATATGAAAAAAATTATGGGTTTTTGCACCATACATTTGATCACATAAACATGTATAAGGAAATGTCCACTCAGGACAAAGATTTAGCTCTTTTTACAAATCGGTCATTACGCTGTTTTGTTCTCGCCCGTTTTCCTGTTTTCACTAAGTGTGTGAAATGGCTGTCAGTTCGCACGACTACACTGAGTCACATGAGGATAATATGTGAACTCTGTAAACACACACAGAAGACGACCCACTATAGAGTGTGTGTGCATGTGCTGGTCAAGGGGGGCGGGGGGTGGAGGGGGGGGGGGTCTTGCGACCAAGCAAGCAGAGCCAGTGACCTCCACAGCACCCCAGAATCACACTGGGTCTTGCTGTGAGAAGAAAGATGCTGGACAAACATGCTACCAATGGCACTTCTGTTTGTCCCCATCTCCAACCCCCTTCATCCACAAAAAAAAAAACTGGCAGTGCCATTTCACCAGCCCCATAGCAACCGGGGGACTGTGTCACTGGGGCAACTACTTTCTCATGATGTCATGAATTCATTATAGGTGTTGCCGTGAAATGGGCCATTGTCACAGTGAATATTTGATAAAAAAGTACAGAGATAATAAACTGTTGACTGATCTTGGCTCTGAGCAGGAATGCATGGGTGAGTTCTATAACTGGTGAATCCTCAGGTTGCCAGATTGTTTTTTTATTGGTTTTTTATTATTTTTTTACGCCCACTTTACCTCCGGAAGAGTCTGGTAATGATCATGTGTGTTGCAGCAGAACAAAAACCCTAGAACAGGCATTCTCCAGGACCAGGGATGGGATTAATCTGTTGACTATTACTTCATTAATTGACTAATCAAAACGTTATGTCTTCTGTAGAGTTTTCCCATTTTGTGCATCATGTTCTGTGCAAAAAACGCTTTCTTCTTTTGTGGTACAATGAAAGAAGCCGACAGTAAAGACTTCTTTTCTTAATCAATACATTTGTCCATTGGTCCAGAGCTAAATGTTTCGATCTGTTGGTCTGAAAACACAAGAGTTTCTCTGTCTGAACCAAAAATCTGTGGTTAGCATTTTCAGGACTGTCTGGAATTCTTTTGAGCTTTCATGCACTCAGGTCATTCATACGTCAGGAGGTGGAGGTTCCAAATTAATGAAAGGTTTCCTTTGAGGAGCATCACCATTCATAGTGTGGTCCAATACAGGATAAGCCCCGCCGTTCTAAAATGTGCAGAATGCATAGGCATTACTGTCTGTGGACAAACCCACCATTAATCCAGACACAGACAGTTCCCTGGCCTCTCCCGCTCTTGAAAGATCAGACTGTAGAATCTGCTGTTTGCTCAGTTCACCAAGAGCCCCCAGACTTCAGCGCTCCTCACAACGTCCCCCAGGCAACCAAGCCTCTCCTTCAACCCCTGACCTTGAACCCCTTCACGATCAGCAATCAAATGAAGAAGACAGGGGCTCAGACTGAAATGGATCCCTACTCCATCAGTCACACTGAGTTATATAGGATGGCACTGTTTAGTTCGCTAATTAGCAGGAAAAAGTGAAAACACATGGATCAACAGAGTTGGGCAGAATACCGAGCGATGGCAGTAGTAACGACTGAATACTGAACACACTGTCCAAAATGTACTCAGAATACATTAATAATTTGTGGAGAATACGTCCAGAAAAGACACACAATCAAAGAAAGAGGTCATTCACACTGTTTCATTGTTGCTAGTTGTGCTATGTGAAAAGTTTATTTGAATGAAGTTTTCGAATGAAAGGAATTAATGAATGAAATTCTCAGCCTTTTTTTTTTTAGCTCTTTATCTGCTTTGGTCCACTGGAGCTCCCACAATCCAGCCAAACTGAAGTCCAAGACGGACACTCATGCACAATTCAGACTGCTCAGTTCAGTCATCCCAAAAAGAGCTCAGTACACAAAGTAAATAAATAAGTAAATAACAGATCATCACTGTGACAGTCTACTCGGGCTTTAGTAGAAACCTTACATTCTTGTTAAAAGTCCATCTAGTAAATGCACACTGTGTGTTAATAGTCAACAATAGTATATAGTTAATAATGATAAAATATAATAATAAGAAGTAATAATAATAATAATAATAATAGAAGTAGAGGTAGTTGTAATAATAGTAGTATTTAATTAATAATAATAGTTAGGTATTGATCGTGTTATTTATTAAATAATGTATTTTTATGCAGTGGAACGTGTAGAAACAAAAAAAGTAACTATTCAGAATACATATTCCCAATGCATATTACATTCCAACCCTGTGGATCATTAATCCCAACATATTCCATCCCAGCCCAGTGGATAAAGGTGACATCAGACACTTCAAAATACACCAACAAACCAGCCTTAAGTTCTTGTAGCAGTAAAACTATTCACACTGAACCCAATGAAAGTACTGTCGTTGTTGATACCTGTCTTAAATATCCATATGCCTGTGCTTGTTTGGGACAGCAGCCTTGTTACGTAACCCAATGATGGTCCAGCTATTAAGACAGATCGCAGGAAACAAGGGCTCCGTTGCTTTAGTAACAAAAGACTCGAAATGCATTTTGGCCCATATCAAGTTGATGTGCTGCTCTGTTCATTAGATATTAAGAGGTCACTCCAATTCAATCTGCAATTCAGATGGCAGGGAAAATGGGCAACGTATCTAATTGTACCCTAAAATGCAGATGAGGGTCAATTCCGGTCATAGTGCTCAGCTAACCCGGGTTAAATGAAGTCATTAGAACAGGGCCAGCCGGGGTCATTCCCCTAACTTGTCAAAGGCCCACAAACAACGGCCTTTGTGAGATAACAATGATCGTTGAGCCCCAGCAGGAAACAGCAGAACAACACTCTATGGGATTGTCCTGATGATGGATGGCGTTCTGTGCGGCACAATAGACGAGGAGATTGATAGATAGGAAACAGGGGCAGATAGAGCACCACTTCGGCCTCTATAGCAGAGACGGATGTGAACCGTTTGTCTTCAGATAAAGTGAGAGTGATGGATGTATCGGGGGAAGGGCTGGATGATCAAGTGTGAAATTATTGAAACTGAAGGGTTAAAAATCTGTTGATGACGAGGCTTTAGATGGTAAGAGGTATGAACTTGATTAACTTAGGTTCATAAAGCTGATGTGAAATTAAGCTTTAAATATTAGAGATACACTTCAGATGTTATCATGATGGGTCATGACCTCCCAGCCATGGCTGAAGTTTTTCAGGCCTTCAAGGTTCTTCAGTTATTGAGGTCGATCAGTTATTAGTGCTTTCAAACGCAGCATGCGTTTTTTGATGATACTGTGGCCATTCTTTTATATATATGGTCATTTTATATAGCTGGAATGTATAGGTGGTTATATATTCAGTATGTTTAATAAAATGAACATCACAAAAAACAAATCCATGTATTGAAGATCTCTGTGGGCAGAAGTATCTTACAGGTTACGATGAGAGCCGTGAAATAAAGCATGGATCTACCAGTCATTTCTTAAACATTTACTGTTTTGAATCATAATCATAAACTTGTGTTTTAGTCAGACATATCTTGATGTGTTACATCAGCTTAATGTGGAAGCCTGGACTTAAACACTGCTAATCTCTACTAGCAACCTAATGACCTTTCCCATGTAAAAAAGAGCATCAAGCTAACACACGGATGTTTAAAGCTTTCAATAGCCATTTAGGTTATATCATTCCATTTTACCGGCTGCCAAGCTAACATTTAAACATTAACACGTTTACTGTGTTTTGGGGTCTTTTATTTCAAATATGCGGGATTTGTCGAAGTAAACACACATGCATTTGTGAGATGATTAATTTTTTTTCTTCTCCAGGCCAGGTGGGATGTGAGTTTTGGTCTTTTCAATGAAGGGAAAGGTTCTGAGGCCTCTCCTCCCTTTGGCTTTGGATGCTAACCCTTCTCCATCCAATTAAACGCCTTCATTCTTTCTGCGCCAGGCCAACAATGGAAATTCCCAAGCACCCTCACTTCAAGTTAATCAGCCTCGTCTGGGGCAGCTCCGTTGTGCAACGAATTGGGTGTGAGCTTGGAATGAAAGCGTGAAAGATGGGAAGGTTGAAAGCCTTGTCCACTCATGGCCTCTTCCTGAGCTGGTAACGAGACAACAATGATTTTATCTCATACGGGAAGCTGTTTTTTTTCGCTGAGTCACCTCTTTGCCGAGAGGGACTACAAATCAACAGTGTTGCGAAAACGAGGGCTGGCAGCCAATCAACAGCAGGGCTGCTGGCCTTTGTGAGCAATCAAGTCGTCACCTGATCAATGCCCTGTTTATTTCTGTTACGGTCACACAAAACGGCCTCTGTGTCCAGCAACGGCACCTACGGTTTCATGCTAAGGACGGAGCAGCAAACTGCACCTCAGAGAAGGGGTGGATAGGTGGAAATCGCCCAGAGATTGTACAAACAGGCAGCACATTTTCGGTGTCAACACACACCAGCCAGCTTACACACAAGTCTTCCTTCTTTCTCGTCTTTCTTGCTTCACCAAAAGTCCAAACAGCCTTTCCTCACACCAGAAAAAAAATAACACAACAGTTCTATATCCACATTATAATTTATCATCCCAACATTCAGACCAGGCCCTGATGAGCTGCAGGTTTCGGGGAATGATATACACCACTGTTCCAAGCTCTGAGAAAGCTGTATAACTTGGAGTTGATGCTAAAATAAAGTGGGACAATAATATTGTTGTCCTCATTAATACCTTATATTTGAAAAGTGGTGAACAAAATCAGATAACTTGAGACATAATAAATGTAAAATAAAAAATAAAAACATTACAAATAACAAGAAATAACTATCTCTATACTTATAGAAATGTATACAGTTGTACACAAAAGCTTTGGCACCCTCAGTCATTGGCAAAAAAAAAAAAGACAATTTTGGTGCCCAGTTTCTACTTATTTGCTGATGTTAACATACTGGGGAAATTAAACGAGGCACAGCTTCTGTACAGGACTTTTTGTGTTTGAGGGTTTTTTTTCCCTCCAATATGCTCTATTCAACAAATGAAAAATAATGAACAATGTGTGTTAAACTATTTTCAAGAAAATGTGGAATTGTGGAATGTGGGTGCCAAAACTTTTGCACACGGCTGTAAATCTGTACTATAAATATAACTGACTGTGTAGAGACTTACTGTTGCTCCGAAGAAAACCACAGAGACAGACTGATAAATACAAACAAAGTTCTGGTGTCTATTATAATGTTAATTTAATTATAGCACTGCATGAGTTACTATTGAAAAAGCAGCAAAACTGCTTAACATGACAAGCCATTCTGCATTTCAGATGAATGTAAGGATTAAAATAAGCAAGGAAAATGAGACACTGCCCCCTGTCGGCCGCTTTACCAGGCCGGGCCTTTTTGGAGCTGCAGTTTTTTGCCATCTCAGCTCCGTAGGTCTGAAATTTAACCACTGTGAAAGTGTGCGTCGGTGACAGCGCTCGTGTCCTTGCTGGGGATCATCAGCAAATCATTATCATTACAGGAGCTATAAGGGGCAGTGTGTGCCCCGACAGGCCCCTGCAAGAGCACAAGTGTGAGGAACAGCTGAGCACTCAGCTGTGGGAAGAATGGCTGAGCTCAGGGAAAGTGCAGATTAACACACACTCTCTCTCTCAAACACACACACACACACACACACTTTAGAGGAGAGCACACCAAGTCTTAAAACTGCAATCGACCTTTAGACCAACAAACTACAGGGTTCTAACAGCATATCATCCAAAAGTCTTAAACTGAGCTCAGGAAAATGACCCAAAAAAGCAACACGATCTTACAGATTTCATTACTAAAAAGTTACAAAAATAAAACAAAGAAAGAAAGTGTAATATGAGGAAAGGAGCAAATAAATGATAATAAAAATAATAGATAGAATGTAAGAAAGAAATGAAATGAAAGAAAGAAAAAAGGAAAGAAAAAGATGAGATGAGATGTGAGCTCAGGTTCAGGGAGCCTCTGGGCAGCGAGAGTCGTGTTTTTATTTTAGCAGCTCTAAAGAACCAGTCACTGTCGACCCGGGGTCACGACCCCTGACCCTTGAGAGGCCTGGGCAGTGTGATGTAATCAGGCAGGGTAAACAGACAGAAAAGGAATAACTCACATGCGCCTAATTATAGCAGCCTGCAGAGTAAACACAATGGGTAGCGTTTTACAAGAAAAAAAAAAAAAAAAACAGCAGACACTTTAAAGCCAACTGAACAAACATCTCAGCAGTGAAGCAGAACCATCAAACCCACACAACATTTTAAAAAACCCACACCGTCACAGCACTCAGCAACATCTCAAGCAAATGGTAAGCGCATGTTTTTACTGGTTAGAGAATAAATATATAACCCATTTCATATCTCTCTCTCTCTCTCTCTCTCTCTCTCTCTCTCTCTCTCTCTCTCTCTCTCTCTATATCTCTCTCTCTCTCTCTCTCTCTCTCTCTCTCTCTCTCTCTCTCTCTCTCTCTCTCTCTCTCTCTCTCTCTCTC
>JBBIGA010000138.1:1876858-1915535 GCA_037576975.1 Alestes dentex | reverse complement strand
GGAACCGAGGAGGAATCTGGAACCGAACCTGTGTTCTCCTCACCAGCTCACACAATATCAACTACTTTTTTACAAGCAAAACAAATCTTTTTGTTTTGCTTGATGTTTGTATTTATTCTAATGTTCACTTTGCCGGCAGAAGGAGATTTTAATTATCACACTGAGAAAAATGACTCTAGAGAACTTGCGTAGGTGCCTAAGTCTTTTGTACAGTACTGTATTGCAGCCAACACCATGCAAAACTGTGGCCTGCATCATTACACACATGACATCTCACTTAGACTCGTTGGTACTGGATATACGGCTGATTATTAAAATAGACTGAACTGTCTACTCCACACCCTGCTCTGCACTACGTAACCCCACCTTTTTATGGCTTCTACAAGAGCGAATGTATACAATCATGTCTATTTGAACACTGCCCACATACTGCTCAATTGCATACATTTGCAAAACTATAACTATAAAAGGTAGTACATCTGCACTGTTCTTCTTCCTTCTTCGTAGTCTTTAGTCCATTGTATTATAACTCTCCTGTTATACTGTGTGCAACATTGATGTGCATTTTCTTTCATTGCTGTAAACGTATCTGTGCATTCAGAGATATATGTACGTTTAGTTATAATTCATCCCCCTTTTTACCCTCATGGTCGATCTGTGTGCTGCTGTTTTATTGCGCCTCTGGTCCAGTAGGACAATATTTCGTCTCACTGCGTCCCTCATGTATGTGGCTGGGATGACAGTAAAGCTCTACTTACTTAAAGTGGACAAAATCCAGGCTTCAGGACAGCAACATAAGCCATTTTTAGCTCTGCAAGATTATTTTTGTCCTGCCCGGTTGTAAAGAACCAAAACGTGTTTTGGCTGACTACATTTGATGTAATGGCAGTTTTTGGTCGATGTTTTTTCTGCACTCTGTCATTTGTACTGGTTGTGAAGTATTCCTCAGAACGTTTAGGGCTGATCTAGGAACAGAAATTGTCGACCATCCCACATCTTTCACCTTAAAAAAAAAACCATAAGGCCCAGCATTCGGTGCAATTTCAGAGGCCTGGCGCCACCTGTAGGACAATTCAGTATATTCAGGACAATGACTGTGGAGGGGGCTGGACTTTACACTGGTTAAATCCACTGTCAAATGAGCATCATTTACATTCTATACATTGTTATGCATTCATAAAATCAAACCAACGATGCCTTCCAATAAAATCCATAATGAAACTTCTTTACAGCACACTAAGGATCAGGCACCGTAGCATTATTTAGCATGAAATGCATTTATGTCCCATGGTTTGACATGCAGCTTTATAGTATTTATGCATGTAAATATTTAAATTTATGAAGTCAATACCGGTAATGCTCCAAAACACGGCAACAAAATCCATCAGCAATACTGATTCAGTTTAAACACCTACTTGATGCTGACTGGTGAATTCTGTGCTACCCCAGTACAGTAATGGAGAAATGACCATCACTGATAAGGCAGGGTAGTGGTGCTCCAGGACTAGGACCGAGAACCTCTGCCTTAGTTGACAATGAACAAACAACATCCCGGTCGTATACGCGTAGATCAGAGAACTGCCTCCAATGAAACCAGCACCAGCAGCAAAGGGAGTAAAAATGTTTATTGGAACCAGACCCACAGACACATCACAAGGCATAGGGTGAAACATCCCACACATACAGCAGTTCCTCCAAGTCACAGGCAATAATTCTGACCTAAAGAAAGAATGGGACACACACAAACCCGTCACATCTCATCACCTACAGCTGTAGGCCAAGGTTTGGGCTCTTCTGCTCAAATGAGGTTTTACTGACTTTCTCAGTGAAAAGAAACGAATACAACAGCTGCATGAAACAAATTTAAATATGACACACACGTGTTTTACTGCACAATTATCATTTAATTGCTGAATTATATATATTGTTAAAAAAAGTAATTAAAAATAAAATGCAGTATATGTAAACATTTGAACAGCCTTTCAATTGAACCTTGAGTTTTCTGTAAGGTTTCTGAGCTGATTAGTTCAAGAAGGTGTCCACAAGAACAAACAAGGTTCTTTAAACCATTAACAAACCCTGAACACTTACGCCCTGAACACTTACGCCCTGCACTTAGCTCTCAACTAAAAAAAGTTGTGCCTTTAACTTTAGCAACTGCAACCAAACACTTGATACAAAGATCAGTTTTTCATCGCCATGGAGGAACTTTGGCCTATTCTTCTTTTTGCCAAAATCAGCCACGTTGCAGGACCCTTAAGAATGAAGGTCCTGCTACAGCATCTCAATAGGGTTCAAGTGGGGATTTGACCAAGCCACTCTGAAACCTTAATTATTGTTTCTTTTAAGCCATTCAGAGGCAGAACTGCTTTTGTGCTGTAAATCGTGGTCTTGCTGGATAACCCAATCATAACAGAGCGTCACACCATGGACCAATGACCAAACATTCTCCAGCAGAATCACAATAACACCTTACTCCTATAGATCCTTATTGTGGAATGCTGTGCTAACTTTCCTGAAGTGTAAAAGAACCCTGTTATCCAAAAGGTTCTACTTTTGACTCAGTTTATAGAACATTACTGCAGGAGGCTTGTGGGCCATCAAGGTGTTTTTGGCAAATAAGAGAAGAGCCCTTATGTTCCACTTGGATAACAGTATAATGTTCCCCATGGACAATATTTTTGACCACTCTTTCTAAAATTAGAATCAGAACGATAACCCTATCTGAGGTAAAGCGAAGCCAGAACTTTCTTAGATGTTTATCAGGGGTATTTTGTAACCTCCCAGACATACTGTTCCTGTATTGGTTGGCTGAACACTACTTACTTCAGATTCACTATTGTTACAGTTTGCTCTACTGGGGGATAATGACCTGCACTTTGGTTTACTGGTAACTCAGAACCTGAGAAATGACTCTGTAACCCCTTCCAGACTGCTGTCGTTGAGTAGCCTAGTTCACATTGCTGGAAATGCTCTATTTAACTCATGGAACGGGTTCTGGCAGTCAAGCCTGGGGTGTCTAGTCTAACAGATCACAATTTTTTTAACTAAACATGGTTCTTTGAGTAACTGTCAGTGATGGACTTTCTTTAGGGGCAGACAGTGTTACTTTGTGATTTGCGGCTGTGTTTTCTGAAAAAAGGGGTCTTACAGAGTACTGAACCAAAGTAAGTGTAGATTTTGTCTCTTTTTTTTCCTCCAAAGGGGAAATTATCAAATAATTGTGCATTACATTTTCAGAAACATGGTATTTAGGTTTGTTCCATGCAGAGATGATGTTAATTTCTCTACACTTAAAAACAGAATAACTAACTCTGCGCCCAAACTTCCGCATACAACTGTAGATCAACACAATAAATAAGGGAACCAATACCCTGCACCCCAATGTGCGCTCTCTTCAGCAGAGGTTTAAAATCTGCAAATAAATATGCATATACACATTAAATAAACAAATACATTTAAATATGCTCACATGTAGTGCATATCGTACCTTCTGAGAAGACCTGCTCTCTGCAGCATTACAATTTCATAGGAATAATAAAAAAACATACTATTAAAAAGGGGGGATTAGAATTAAATTAGAAACAAATGGTATAGCCTTACCATGGTATTTAATGAAGCAGGATTGCTCATTTGAGTAAATGAAGGTCAAAAGACAACAGACAGTCTGCTGCTTAGAAATATATTTCTAATAATATTCATTAGACATACTGCCTTAAATTAATCTTAAACCCTAAAATCTCATATTTCAAAAAAAAAAAAAGACAGCTTCTGTTTCCTTGACTGTTAATGCATAAAATGATGCTGAAATTAGAGCACCACTTAGATGGTTCATAAAAATATGACCCAAAACCTTGAAAATGCCTTCAGAAACAAAAGATTTCCAAGCTCTCGAGTAATCAGGTCCGCTCACGGTTTTCAGTGGTGAAAACAATAAAAAGGCAATGGCCGTCTACAGTACAGTCAAATAAGGTTTGGTACTAAGAACATTCATACGCTTGCAAATAATTGTAAACAGTTCGATGTCATAAGTCCAAAGATGATCAGATAAATGCTGTAAATGCTCTTTCGGAATCAAATGTGATCAGGAGGAGAGACAGGGATGTGTAGTGGAGTTCACCTGCGAGAGAGAACAAAACAACATCAGCGTCCTCTTGCCACTGAATACTCTTGGTGGTGCTTTTAACCCTTTATAGTTCTTTATGTCTGGTCCTCACTGCAGGACATTCGGGTCAACTGTGAGGTTGATTTGCCCCTCAGTCACAAAAATATCTGAAGTGTGTCAACATATGTGGCGTTTTCAATGTTGATTTTAAAAAGGAAAGTAGTGGCCTAGTGGGTAAAACACTTATGACACTTATGAACCCAATGACCGCAAGTTGTAGGTTCAAACCTCCCGTTTCTACCACTGTGTCCTCGAGCGAGACACTTGACCCTCAATTGCTCCAGGGGGACTGTCCCTGTATCTAATGACTCTAAGCCACTCAGGAAAAGAGCGTCAGGCAAATGGGCCTTTCGGTGGAGTTCAAACTAGTCAACAACTTATCCAAGGGCTTTACTAGGTGACACTTCAACAGCTGAGAAACTGGGCTGAATTTTACATAAAAAAGTTACACCAAAAGCAAAAAAGCCTTAACGTAGGTCTGAAAGGCCTAATGACACATACCAACCGCGTAAAAAAATAAAAGATACTATTACTAATAAAATAATGAACCTGAAATACTATACAGCACTTACTGTCTAACTCTGAAGAGGCTACTCAGGCTGTTTCAATATCTGCTATGGTTTTTAAAATCAGATCATGTTTGCCAGATTTTTTTTTTCCTGGGAAACTAGAAATACTGGAACGACTGCTAAGCAGTTTATCCATGTGCACCATTTTGTGGCCTTATTAAACTTCAGTGTAAATCTGTAGAAATGTCTTAAAAAAGCAGGCAAACCCTGAACATTGATAAGTTAGAAGTGTCAATGTGTTTTTGTTCAGTTCTCAATTTAAGTGACATCTCAACAACTGAGAAGCTGGGCCGAATGGGATCATGCGGAAAAAAAAATAAAAATATTATTAAGGCTAATGACACTGTGTACAAAATACAAACCACTAATGAACCTGAAGTGCCATACAGCACTAAATGTCTAATTCTGAAGAGGCCACTAAGGCTATTAATGGACTGAACACAATCAGTGAGGAACCGGAAGACCAGAAAGGAACTATTCAAGCACATAAAGCTAGTCTTCCAACCCTAATCAGCTCTGTATTAGAGATGATCAGACATTGCTGAAACCAAGGTGCTCTGAGTAAGAAAAGAAGTGTAATTCTGAGTAATCAGTGAGATCACACAGGCGAGAACATTACACCATCACTGTCAAAGCAAAAAAGCCAAAAACAAAAAAAACAACAAAAAAAAAAAGAGAGAGAAAGAAGTGCTGAAGTACAAACCCTCCACAGTAGTCTAATGCCTCTTCTGTGTCATCTGTTATGCAGTCTGCTCAAGCTGGTTCTGGGTGATTTATTCTGGGGGGGGGAAATATAAGCAAGTGAAGGAGACAAAAACCTGCGATAAACAAATACAAGTTCATGGACATATCTCGAAGATGTGGTTGTACCTTGTGCTTTGGGCATCTTATAGTAAAGTTTTCCTCGTTAAACAAACAACCTGTGGACAAATGAAATCAGTATATCAGTCAACAGTCAAGTCTAGTGAAGCCTGGCGAAGATTTCTCACAAATAAGATCAACGGCACTGATAAGTCCTGCACTCACACGCAGCTTCAGGACGGAGACAAACAAAGGAGTACAGAAAAAAATGCAACTTCCAATACATTAATGAGATTAACTTGGGCATTAAGAGATTATAAGGATATTAAATTTATATTTTTTACACACACACACAAAATGATGATGAAGGTTCTTTTGGATTGGCATGAAAGTTGCAAGGATCTGCCTCCAGACATTGACGGTACTATCAACTACTGGATGTGTACAGATGTAGCTTTTTTTAGCACTACAATGAAAGTGGCCCAAATCAGAATTAGAAACTGCAGAGAGTGTTCTTTAGCAGTGTGGAACAGCACACAACAAATCCGTGTCACATATAGAAAAAAAAAGATCAAATTCGGGGCCCTTGTACAGGCCGAGTGAAAGCAGACTGGCATGACTGTTGTATTGTATGAACCCTCGATCAAGCCAGAATCCTCCCCCGCCCCCCATTTTATCTTAACTTGGTTCAGCATGCCAGTCTATGACATCTTTTCTGACAGCTTTATGAAATGTTATGGCATACAGCTTTGGAACAAAATGGCACAATGTTTTCAACGTGAAAGTGAGAGGAATTTCTGTAATCCCTGGACAAACTCGGGGAGGGGGGGGTAATAAAATAGGAGCTGCCGGAACAGCAGCAGTTAGGGGTTGAGCATGGGCACACTTGCAGCATGTGTAAGCTTACCAGCCAGGAGAGCACAGGGGAAGTGGTATTTGCTGGGGCAGCCTTTGAAAAAGCATCCCAATGTGGCACCAGCTGTCTGACAACATGAGCACACCTGCAAAGACCACAAAGAGAATACTGAGAAATCTCTTCAGCTGCACACTTAACAGTACACTCCACCACAATCGTCTTCTAGCCTATGAAAGAACATTAAAGTACCGGTCTATCAGGATAATGAAATGTATCAGCCTTATATCAGACCTGGAGGAATCATCTCTGAATGGGTGTTTCAGCACACTGTGGGCACGACACCCAACATTTATGAGCACCATAATCGTAAATGTAGAGTCATATGCAATAGCTTGAACACTCCTGGTTAAATTACACATTTTGTTCATTCCAAATGAGCTAGTTTTAGTTTCTTTTTATTTTGAGAGCTTCACATACATTGCCAGTCTAAAAAAAAAATAAAAATAAAAAAAATAAAAGCAACCACCTGGATTTAACTAAGCAAATTGGATAATTACTGCGTTGATGATTGTGTTTCAGCCGGCAACAAGTTATTGAACCCTAACTGATGCTTCTTATTTCTTAAACAACCATGTTGGAAGACACATCCTGTGGTCGTGGAAAAGATGATAATCGGTTTCAGAAGGGTCAAATTACTGGCCTACATCAAGCAAACAAAACATCTAAGAAGATTGCTGAAACTACTAAAATTGGGTTGAGAACTGTCCAATGTTTTATTAAAAACTGGAAGGATAGTGGGGAACCATCATCTTTGAGGAGGAAACGTGGTCGGAAAAAAAACTTGAACGATCGTGATCGCTGAACACTTAAACGTTTCGTGAAATTGTAAAAAAAACAACAGTAGAACTTATGGCTATGTTTAATAGTGAAAGCACATGCACAGTACGAACGGAACTCAAGGGTTTGGGACTAAACAGCTGTGTAGCCTTAAGAAAACAACTTATCAGTGAGGCTAATCGAAACAAAAAAAAAAAAAAAAAGACTTCAATTTGCTAGGGAGCATAAAGATTGTACTGTGGAGCAAAGGAAGGTGGTCATGTGGTCTAATGAGTCCAGATTTACCTTGTTCCAGAGTGATGGGCGCATCAGGGTAAGAAGAGAGGTGAATGAAGTGATGCACCCATCATGCCTGGTGCCTACCGTACATTTATGTGGGGGCAGAGCTATGATCTGGGGTTGCTGCACTTGGTCAGGTCTCGGTTCAGCAACGTTAAGTGCCCAAAGAATGAGGTCGGCTGACTACCTGAATATCCTGAAAGACCAGGATATTCCATCAGTGTTTTTTTTCTTCGCTGATGACAATGCCAGGATTCATTAGGCTCAAATTGTGAAAAAGTGGTTCAGGGAGCCTGAGGCATCATTTTCACACATGGATTGGCCACCACTGAGTCCAGACCTTAACCCCATTGAGAATCTTTGGGATGTGCTGGGAAAGACTTTGCACAGCGGTCTGTCTCTTCTATCATCGCTACAAGATCTTGGCGACAAATTAATGCAACTCTGGGCGAAAATAAATAATGTTAACATTGCAGAAGCTTATCGATGCCACAGCAAATGTGTGCCGTAATCACAGCTAAAGGCAATCCAATGAAATATTAGAGTGAGTGACTTTTTTTTGGACAGGCAGTGTATTTGAGAACACAAACATGCATAACTTCTGCACAGGCCATTTCATGATCATATTTTTCCAATCTGTTAACTTCAGCAGACAGTGTTTTCACTAGAGGATGAGGATTTTCATTTAGAAAATCAACATATAGTTTGACCAGGGGCACCCAAACTTTCATATAAGACTGTATGGCCAATGGTAACATCCTGTACTTTTTTTTTTTTTTTTAAAGCTTGTTAAATACATTTCTTAGGAGGTCTTTAGCCAATAACATGAATATAAACATTATAAAGATGCTACAAAAAAACTAATTTAGTTTACAACACACACAAGTATTCAAAAGAGTCAGGAGGAAAAGTCACTAATAAAACTGCATAATAAAAGTACAAAGCTAATAAAACCAAACCTAATAAAAATACATTCAAGTCTTTGGACTCACGGTCTCTCCGGCGAGCCTGATTGCTTCCTCCAGTCCGTACAATTTGCCTTTGACCAGGAAAACTCCTGAAGACCAGATACTACAGTCTTCATGTATCCAGCGCTCTGTCCAGTCACTGCCCCACTCGGGGGCACCAGGCAGCTCACCTGGCAAGCTGTGCTCCCTGAGCAGTTCAGAAGCGCTTCTGCCCTGACAGTTCATACGTCTACCAAGTTCACTGGCATGCTTCGCTGCAACTGGGCTACAGTGAGTATCTGGCTGAGGTCCCCAAGGATGGTAGGGCCCATGCAAGTCCCCAAGGCCGACAGAGTTGGCCATCCTGCCACACAGGCAGCACGACTGATTCGCCTGAGATCTTCTGTCCGAGTTCAGCCGCCCCAGCTGCAAACAGGACGTCGTTGGTACAGTACCGGACACTACAGATGAGGACTGTGAAGATTGACGGCCTTTCTTGATCTTAACATCTGTGTCATCTTCCTGGAAGTTGACAACAGTACATGTGGAGAGCTCCATATGAATATACGGGGCGAAGTTGTCCCCCTTGCCCTCTCTCTTCTCCTCTTTGTGATTTGCGTATTTCAGCTTGATCTCTGGCTCCTCGGGGGAAAACATGGTGGTGGCAGGTCCAGATGGTCGTGATTTTTTCCTCCTTCTCTTGACTGTCCCTGCTGCTGCTTTGCTGCGGGGCGAAATCTTCGTCCACTTCTTGCCTGGACTTTTCTTTTTTGGCTCCTGCTTAGCCCATCTCTTCTTCTTAGCTGGTGACGCTCTTCTGGATGGTGGAGCTTTCTTACGTGATGGGCAGCTTGGTGATAAAGATGGTGCTCCATCCTGTTGAGGTTCAAAAATGTCTGCATTTTCTGTATCTGAGGTAGATGGGAAGTTTTTGGAGACAAATGCATCAGTGTCTGGATCACTGTCCTGCAGCAGAATGGGTGATGATACCTCACTTGACTCCATTGTCTCTTCAGTGTTATGATCATTACTGTCATTTTCAGCATGTTTGCAGTCCGTATTATAACTGAGAGTAAACTCCCGCCTTGAGGAAGAACGGGTCTCCCTTCGATTACTTATCCTTTCTAAGGTAATGCCCCCAGTAAGCAGGTGAGTGCTGCTGGAGTTCTTGCAGGGGGAGCTGTTCACAGGCACCTCGATTATGTCGCTATCATCACTAGAAATGTACTCAACAGTGCATGGGGAGTTCATATCAGAGCAACTACATTCAGATGAGAGAGTTTCTACAGCAGTTTGCTTGTGCACCCAAGAGTTTCTCTCTTCTATAGCTGAATCTTCAGAGCTAGAGGAATGTAATGAAGGAGTGGGAGATGAACTGTCCTGAGGTACAAGAAAGCCCTTGCTTCTAGTCCTAGGCAAGACAGTGTCTGTTGCATTTGTTCCACCACAACTAGTTTTGGTATACTGTGATTGAGAGTCCAATCCATTCAACATGTTCTTCGCTACCCTAGTGGATCTCCTGGTGCACATCAAAGAGTCTGTGTGATTCTTGACATTGTGCGATGCAGCAATTAGCCTCTCGAATGCACTTCCAGAGGGATGTGAAAACACTTTATCCATTCCACCACCAGTTCTGCCATGTTCTACAAACTCAGGGTCTAAGGGTGGGCATGGAGAGGGCATCTGGGCCACAGCAGCCAGTCCGTCAAGCAAAGACAAAGAATTGGGGTCATGTAAGGGCACAGCACAAAACCTTGGCTCATAACCAAATCCTGACGTAAGGTCCAACTGGGAATCATCATTGAAAGGCCTGGAAACGTGACTTTCAGGAACACCCACTATCCTGCTGTGGGTCCCTGAGTTACAATCGCTCCGTCTGGTCTTCTTTACAAGATCCAGTGCCTGCACGGAGTTTGCTCCTTTTGGAATTTGTCTGCAGCCCATGGAGAGATCCAGAGCTGTAGGAAGGGGCTCTTGAAGACGCATGACGTTGAACTGATCTAGAGGGTCCATTACTGAAAAAAAATAAATACATGAAAATGTGGCAGAATCAAGACCCACATAACACCATCCAAAAGATGGAACCTAAACACCATGTCAAAGTATAACAGCACAGATATATAGAGGGATCTCCTCCATCCCTTACCATTCCCCATCCACACTCCCTTTTAAACTAGACTGCTTCCTCACCAGCTAACCCAGCCACCCATACAGACTGGCCAGCACAGTTTAATAGGAACAAAGCTACTAACACTACTATCACCTTGTCTGAGTGGAATTTTCGGGCTGGCCAGTCTTCCATCATCTTTGTCATCATCTTTTATTTAAAAAAAAACAAACAAACACAAACCTGAACTCAAGAGCCCAAACTGCTAAATTGGCCAACGCGTGATTTAAAGCTGTTACCTTCATTCGAGTTAAGATGCCTTGGGTAGTATACGTGTCAGCAAACCCACATAAAACAACAAAACAATCTTTACATTCATGCAGCTGGTTGGTTTAGTGATTAAGCTTTAGCACTAGCCGGCAAAAAGGGCCTTTTGTAGCAGCAGAGATGGTTCAGTTCGATTCGATCCAGAGAGCCGATTCATTTGAACTACCCGTTTAAATGAACCGAAAGTCTGACTTAACTGTTCAAGGCATTTGTGGATCAAAAGCCCCAATACTTTACATTCAGCTGTGAAGAGATCCTGCTTCAGTCTACAGAAAAGACAACCTCGTGGGTGCTCTTTATGAGCATAAAACGTATTAAGGATGATTATTTCAAAATTACTGAAGGGCAGCTAGTGGCCTTGTGGTTAGGGAGTTGCCCCTGCGATCAGAAGGTCGTGGGATAAAATCCCAAGACTACTAGTGGCACCACTGAGGTACCCTTGAGCAAGGCACCGACCCCACACACTGTGTTCTTGGCTGCCCGCTGCCTCACTAGGTGAATGGGTTAAATGTAGAGAAATAATTTAGTGCTGTTCACACTGTGTTCTGTCGTGCGTTCACATATGACAAATGGACACTTTACATTAAAGTAAAGTAAAGGAGCAGTGTGTGGGGACGGTACCTAATATGGAATTGAACCTAATATGCGGGAATACAAAAAGATTATTCCCCAAACTTTGTCCACAAAGTTGGAAGCATGGTGTTGTCCAAAATGTATTGGTTTGTTGAAGCATTAAGATTACCCTTCACTGGAAGTTACCCTTCAACTTTTGTCCAGATAGCTGAATGATAGACGTTAGGAGAGTTCGATTCAGTTTAACATAGGAGTCGGTTCGATTTTGTTATGAGAAGAACCTGTTCAAAGAACCGATTCTTTAGCTTACCTTGTGCCGACTTACCAGGGAAAAAAAACGAGCCGAGCCGACTGACCCCGAGTCACCTAACATAGTACTGAAGGCCCGCGCAGTATCACAATGAAAAGACCATAAAAACAATAAAATAAACTGAAGGACGTGTTTATTTTTATTTTATTTACACCACTACATAAGTAGCACTTCTTTAATCTCTCTGAATTTCACCGCTAGTCAAACAACCTGGACTTCCAAAATGGAAGCAGCACACCCTGCGTGTCAACACGCCAAAATAAAAGTCAACAAGCCAACGCTACTTTGTCTCTTTTGGGTCTAATTGTACCATAATAAAATAGCAATAATAATAATAATAATAATAATAATAATAATAATAATAATAATAATACGAAGAAGAAGAAGCAGAAGAAGCAGAAGCAGAAAAAGAAGAACAGTAGTAATAAGAGCAACAATTATATATATAACTGTAGTTATATAGCAACTTTACATAATCTTCAGCACTCTCTAAAAAGACAGACAGGCCACAAAGACAGGCCAAAATTGTATTAGCTTGAATAAATTAAACATTATGTGCCTGTAAACCATGTCTATGCAAAATGAGACAGATTCCTAATTATAAAAATTAAATCTTGTGCTGCAATCATGTATCTAGGTGAAGCTCCTCAAAGAAAGTTATTATACAAGATGTTTGGACACACTGCCTGATGTCAGACACTGTTTTAAGGTGATTTTGAGAGGATCAAAATCCTCTCAAAAATGGCTATATTTGCTTTGCAGACATACTGACATACCAAAAAACAAATCCACGTACATACTGTTTAATCACAAAAAAGTGATAACTTTATTTATTCTTTTCTTTTTTGACAGTAGATTCTATCCAATATTTGTCATTTCTCACATCCTGTCATTCACAGTAATGTTATAATGAATATTTGATATCCCGGTGGGTTGTCAAATATATTCCAGTAAAAAAATTCCAGCCCATAAGAAAAACTAAAC
Source organism: Alestes dentex (assembly GCA_037576975.1). Lineage (NCBI taxonomy): Eukaryota > Metazoa > Chordata > Actinopteri > Characiformes > Alestidae > Alestes > Alestes dentex. Next base: position 1,902,780 of record JBBIGA010000138.1, on the reverse strand, counting down.
TTTACAAATGTAGTTATACAAAACTAAAAGGCTCAGGATTATAAAAAAGTGAACTATTCCTATGTTTAACACATACAAATGGTTTTTTACACATTTTAAATCTGTATACAATTCTTTCATGAATGACTTCAATAACTTTTGTGAGCAATATTTTACCATAAAATAAAATGTTCATCAGTTTTAGTTCACTAGAACTGTTCCACATTCTTTCCAGGTCTGAGCAGCACATGCCATTTAACATATGGTTTGGTGTCCAGCGGCTTACACAGCTTTTCATGCTGCTTTCTGCTTCAAGTATAATCAAATACAGTATATGATACATTCATCAACCACCAGCAAAGAGAAGAAGGAGGTTCCTCTACTCATCTGTCACACACTGAGATTTTGCATGTGACTCACTTGATACTTACTAAAAATACACTCAATATTCTTTGCTAACAAATACATTTACAGTATGTTCATTAGGTAGGAAATATCTTTATTTATTATTGATCACTACTGACCTATAAAAAACCCCCCACATATTATCATTATAATAATAATCATTATGTGGTTTACCAGACAACTGTTAGATATTTAAATGATGAAACAGTTGACTCTGCATCACCACACAACCAGTTAATAGGATGTCAGACATGCACTGTTACAGATTTTTATAACTTTCCATGTTATAAAAGGAGACTAATGGTTATGGTGTTCGCCCTGCGATCAGAAAACACCCTATAAAACACCTACCCACACCTCTCCGTTCTCTATAGCCTGTGATAAAAGGCAAACACAGCAAGAACACATGAAATCCTCAAGAAAATGTAAAGCATCATCCCTCCGTGTATTTTGCATCTGTTGTGTGACTCTCTCTGATTGAGAACGGCTTCCATGCAAGAATCTGCAGAGAAGTCACGCACATGGGAACGATGCAAACCAGGTAGAACATGGTACTGTGAAGGGCACTGAGGGCACTGAAAAGGAGAGAGAGAGAGACAGACAGAGACAGAGACAGAGAGAGAGACAGACAGAGACAGAGAGAGAGAGAGAGAGATAGATAGATGTAAACGCTATGACATTCTTCTACCACTAGGGGTGTCATGACACTTATTATATACACTCATATACCGTCAAGTAGAGCTTTATTGTCATCCCAGCCATATACTGTACATTAAGTACACACTGAGATGAAATATCGTCCTGCTGGACCATAGGTGTACCATACAACACAAAAGAAGGAACTTCCCATACCGGGAGTTGAACACGGGCCGCTAGACTAGGATTCCTAGTTTTCGTCCAGGTGGCCTGGGTTCAACTCCTGGTATGATCAGACACAACCACTGACAGGTGAAGTGAATAACATTGATCTCCTGACTGTGGGTCCTGGGAAGGGTGGGAAATATTAGGTAGCAAACGAACAGTCAGTTTTTGACATTGGTGTGTTTAAAACAGAAAAAATGACCATGTGTAAGGATCTTGACAAGGGCCAAGTTGTAATGGGATTTTTGTGTCTCATCAGGTCCCAGGTGTTCCTGGTATGCAGTGGTCAGTACCTTCTAAAAGAGGTCCAAAGAAGGACAACCATTGAACTGGTGACAGGGCACTCAAGGCTTACAGGATCCCACAGAAGAACTATGCATGAGACTGCATAGCTGCAGACGGGTCAGAGTGCCCATACTATCGCTATAGGGAGTGTTTTGAGCTGGACTGCTTTTGAATGACGTACACTTTAGAACAGCCAATTAGAACAGAGGTCTGTTACATATATCAGTCTTAAAACCACAGCAAAAATTGTAATGGTCTATTGGGTAAAGTGAAAGTAAAAATACTCATGTAAACATAAAAAGATACATACACATGTCATAATAACTGGGCATCAGGCAAAACAATGATACATAAATAATAAATAATAATAAAGAATGATCACTAGAGGGTGCCCTGTTGATGGGCGCTCTGTTAATTGGTTAAAGTCCCTGTAACAAAGTCCTGTATCTATTAATCATTTACAAATGACAATTTTTTTAGGAGCGCCCTCTAGTGTTTCAAATCCACCCAGTTGATATCCAGTGACACTTCAGTGTAATGAAAATTTAATGTTGCCACTTGGAAATGGCCATCTACCACCACTAGAGGGGGTCAGAGACCACTATACCAACTGTGAAGGAAAGTCTTTCACATTCTGGTAACATTCCATGTGGTCTTAGAGAGTTTTGACAGTGCTCTTGGATTTTAAACTAAAAACACACACATACATAAAAAGGTCAATAGTGGTAACTATTGTAATACTAGTACTAACCTTGGGTCTGTGACCTGTCCACCTTTCATCTCTTCATAACCATATTGATTCAGAATGGACACCACCAACATGGGTGCCAAAGACTGAGCGGGTTTGGTGAAAAGAGCATTGGTCCCAAAAACCATTGAGGAGAGTGGAGAGCTGGATGATGGAGGAGAACAATAACAGTTTTAAATTAATGTTAAAATCACAGACACTCTCTGATACAACATACTCTCTGATGTCCTCGCTGAACTCAAAGGCATATTAAGAGGCTTTCTTGTATTTTTTTTACAAAAGCCCAGCTTGCCACAGCTGGCGTCTGCACATCTTTTAATAGAAATACTGGCACACTTCTTCCTGTGAAGGTATTTATCCTCATGTAAAGGCAGGTGGCTTGCAAACTGGTTTCATTTAAAGAAAAAAAAATTCTCCCACATTTAAAATAAATTTCTTTTTCTAATTCAGTGCTAACAACCTCACCACTGTTAACAGCTCAGAAATCTATGATTAAAAACCCTCATACTTACAATAATGACTACACTTATTTCAATCAGGAATAAAATGTATTCAGATGGTCTATAAGACAATTACTAAAAGCAAATATGCTAAAACATCACTAATGCCCAGTCCAAGTCTCCAGTCTTTCCAGGACTTCCCAGTAAAGTACACAAGGCCAAAGAGCTAATTCTGCCATTAATCCCAGCTGTAAGTGGTATAATATGGACTTTCTGGGACATTCCATGGGCTTCAGCAGATTTTTCTCATCAAGCTACGCAAAAGTCATTAAGAAATGCATGCGATCACATACAAAACATTCATTCATTCATTCTCTGTAACTGCTTAATCCTTACTAGGGTTGCAAGTACCCAGAGCCTATCCTGGGGTCTACAGGCACGAGGCAGCGACCAGCCCACGGCACGCACGCACGCACGCACGCACGCACGCACGCACACACACACACACACACACACACACACCACTTACTCACACGCTCACACCCACAGTCAATTTATCCCTGATCAATTTTGACGTGCATGTCTTTGGACTGAGGGAGAGACCGGGGACCCCAGAGGAATCCCACGCCAACCCCAAGGAGCACATGCAAACTCCACACACACACACAAGACCAGGACCCGGATTCAAACCCCCAACCCTGGAAAAGTGAGGCAACAGTGCTACCCACTGCACCACCGTGGGGCGCTAAACAAAACACTTAAATAATTTTGATCTTACATTGCTAGTACAAATTGTCTTCAGTTTGGGCAAAAGACTGTGGAAGCACAAGCCTTGAACAAAACCAGACCTGCTGAAACATTACACTTGGCACCGTGCAGCACTATGTAGATCAGTCCTGGCTGAGACAGCTTCATTAGACCTTCTATAGAGCTGAAAGATTTTACCTGCGCTTGTACTTTTGCAGGTCCGAGTCAATAATGTCCGCTAGCGGAAGGTTAAAGAGACTGAAGGCAGCCTGCACCAAAATCCTGAAACACATTCAGAGGGAAAAGAGGGAAAAAGTCACTTCCTTATTTCATACATATCTCCAAAAAATAACCTACTAAGGAGTAAGTAAAGAAAAAAATCTTCTTAACTATCAGTCTAAGTAAATATTTTTTGTTGCGCAGCCTTACGAGGAGCCACTAAGATGATTTGTCAAAAAGACTGAAGCAGATACACACATGCACAAATGTATGTATGTGTGTGTGTCTATGCAAAAGTCTTAATAATACTCAAGTGTTTTTTCCCCATTAATATTACTAAATAACTACATAAAACTAAAAAGAATAAACACAAATGACACTGAACAGTAAATAGTGATTTTGTGTGTAGTATATCAATGTGTTCGTTGTGGCACCCCTTATAGTTTCCATCAGAAACCTGGACTGACTTAAATTAAATCAGGAGCTGCTGATGGAAGTTCACAAATCCAAACAACGGCTGGAGGAGCTGAGGAGAAATGTGGAACCGAACCTGTGTTCTCCTCACCAGCTCACAAAGTATCAACTACTTTTTACACACGAAACAAATCTTGATACTTGTACTGCTTTTTTGTTTGCTGCATTTATTGTAATATTTACTTTGTTAGCACAAAGACACTTTATAACATGCTGACAAAAAGAATTTGCATAGATGCCTAAGACTTTTGCACAGCACTTTACACACACACGCACACACTCACAGATACATTTGCATGTGTGTATATAAACATATACTTTAAATGCAGAACATCTTGCGATTCAGCAAGTGTGCATGGGTGCCCTATTATCAAAAATTATGGTTTTCTTTCTCAGCACAAAATGTGCATCAGACCATTTCCTCTTGCGAGCACTTACATGTTTGCAGTGATGAACAGAGCCAGGCAGTAGTAGTGGCTGGAACCCAACAGCAGCATTACTGCAGCAGCACAGGCCTCGACATAGAAGGTCAAGAGGATGAGTCTGTAGTAGCCAAATATATGGAGCAGACGCTGGCTGCCCAACACCAGCAACTGGAAAGAAATGGAAGAAAAATGGAAGAACAGGATCAAAGAAACACCCCTAAATATGATGCTAATCATGAATGAAGGCCAAGCGCAGCCAGTTGGTATGATGGACATGAAATAGGCCATAAACATTCTTATCTACACACACAAAGCTATTAACTATGGTTTATTTTTCCTTTCCTTATAACTTGCATTTCCTATTTTTATTATTTTGAACATTCCACACTTTGTATACTTTTTAGACATCACGTCCAAAGTCTCTTATTGGTATGACGTGATGTGTTGTGCATTGTGATTATTTTTGGAGGTATCTGACCATATTCTACAGACGTTGCAGTACAAGATTAGCTTGAAAAACAATGGTTTCTCTGAAATTCCTACCTGAGGGCAGATAAATCCAGCTCCGTACATGATGCTCTTGGCCAGTGATGGCAGGACATCGGGGGGTATGAGATACTCCACAAAGATCATGGCGAAATTGTTGCAGAAGGCCAACATGAAGACTTGGAAGAAGTTCATCACCACAAACAGCTGGAAGTCCCTGTTTGTCATAATCTGCCGCATCATGGTGGTCACTGAGGAGAGTGAGAGGGCAGGCTGCTGGAAGTCTGGGTCTGAGGCCTTTTTGTCAAAGCGACTCTCGCTGTTGAGGCCTGTGTAAACCATGCAGCCGCAGCCCAGCACGGCCACCAGTGTGCAGAAGCCCTGGAAGGCAGAAAAATCGTCCATATTGTTGGATATGAGGCCACAGAAGAGCACGCTGGAGGAACCCAGCAGAGATGCCACCTGGTTGTACTTGATCAGCCTCAGTCTGTTCTGGTGGTGCTCTGAAATCTCAGCAAATAGTGCACACTGAGCCAACAACACGAAGGTCAGCATGCCATCGAAGGCACACAGTGTGACTCCCAGGTGGACACCACTCAGCCAGTCTCCAGGCTCATAGTCCCTCCAGGGAAACCAGGTGAGCAGGAAGGCCAAGCCATAGAACGGCGCCCCATATAGAATGGACAGCCTTCGTAAAGAACAGAATGGCACGCTTGAGTTGTCCTGAACGTAACCGAAGAGCGGGTCGTTCACCGCGTTCCAGATCATATAGATCACCTGCAGACAAAAAAAGATGTTATACACCATCATACCTGTATCATCCTCCGGATCATCACTTTACACCAGCTGGTGCAGCTGCTGGCCTAGTGGTTAGGGTGTTGCCCCTGCAATCAGAAGGTTGTGGGTTCAAATCCCAGTATTGCTGGTTTCATCACTGAGGTTCCCTTGAGCAAGGTACCGTCCCCACACACTGCTCCCCAGGCACTCCTCATTGGTGGCAGCCCCCTGCTTCACTTGGTGAATGGGTTAAATGTAGAGAAAGACTTTCACACTGTTCACACTGTGTGGTTTGATGTGGTCACACGTGACTATAAGGGGCCACTTTACTTTACTTACTTAGACCACCACGCTAAGTAACAAAAATCTTCACTTTTCTCTAAGTTTGTGGTAGAACTGCCAAAGTGAAAAGAATATGGAGCTTCCTTGTTTTATTTGTAAAACAGTTATGCAAATGTAAAGTGATCGGGTGCTACTCTTTGAACTCAAAGGGGTTAGGGCACCCCCTCCATTTAGTGGAATCAGGTTGACAAAGTGAACCCACTGCTGACAAAGGGACTCTTGCACAAACAGCTTTTATCATCTCAAGAGAAAAGCACTGCAACTAGAGCAGGACGATCTGGAGCAGTCATTCAAGGCCATCATGCCCATACAAGGCCATCATTCTCTGGAGTGATGGAGCTCCATCCAATACATTTGGAAAGAGTTGGAGTGGAATTTGTGATCTAGAATTCATCATCCAACATCAGCACCTGAACTCACTAATGCTCTCATGGCCGAATGCAATCAAATGATTACAGCAATGTTCCAACATCCAGTCTAAAGCCTTTCCAGAGAAGCTGTTACTGGAGCAAAGAGGGCACAAACACTGGATGAACAGGTGTTTACAAGCTTTTGGACAGACAGAGTATGAAAACTTTACCAACAAGTTTATTATAACAAGGGTCAGCTGTCATTTAAGGTTTTATAAAAGCTTAAGTATGTTATGTTAGTTGTCATTAATGTTTACAGACGACCATTCAAAGGCTACAGGACACTAAGTCTCTCATGGCAAATTATATAAACTTGCATAGACATTAATAAAGGCCAACAAGAGCCATAACACTGGCTGAAACTGGGTGGTATAAAAGTTGATCATATTAAAGTGGATGATGTTAAAGTGGAGAAAACCAAGCATTACGAGCACCGATGCTCGTTGGAATAAGGCTTTATAAAGGCTGATGTATGTTTATGTCAGTTGTCAGTCGCTTTGTGAGATGCTGCCCCATTCCAGGCATTAGAAACAGGATGTACCCCAGTGAGCACTTTAAAGAGAGATTAGGTTTGAAAGGCTGCTCAGAGTGACTTCGTGAGAGACTGGGACCCCCGGCCTCACCTGGGACTGGTGGAAGGCTGCCTCTGAGACCCTGTACCTGTTGAGGAACAGTTTGACGTAGTAGAAGCTGAAGATGCTGTTCATCATGCTGGCCCCTAGGGTGGTCATGGAGTATGCGAGGGCGGCGGGGTGGGCCGACCGTCTCAGGTGCTTCATGATGTCCAGCTGAGCAGTTTTGGTGATGATGACAATTCTAATGATCTTCTACTGAAACAAATGAGAAGCTGCGAACCTGCCCGGGCTCACAGCCTGACAAACTCGTTCCACTGTGTACGGAAGTGGGCGGGACCAGCAGTCACGTGATCTACGAGCGTGCGTTCGGCCGCGTCCCAAATACACAGCTCAACTCCTAAATGATAATACTCATACTACTACTACTAATAGTAATAATATACGATAATATAACAACAACAACAGTAATAATGATAGTAATAATAATAAATAGCCATGATGATAAAAATAGGAAGAAGAAGAAGAAGAAGAAATCATCATTATATCATCATCATCATCAACAACAACAACAATGATAACAACAATAATAACAATATCTTTAGATATTTAAACAGGCATTCATTTCAACACTTACCACTCAAGATTAGGCTGAAATTCTTTTTTTGTTTATTAAATCCACATTTTGATTTTTCATGTGATTTTTCTCACACATTAAATACATTTCTATCCCATGTGAATCAAAGTCCAAATCTAAGTCAGTATAAGAATCTGAATTAGAATCAGGATGAGAATTTAGTTCATTTCCATGTCAGTAGCCAATACAAGAGATTTCTTTGTTCTGATGGTTCTCCATGCCAATTTTATTTCAAATGAAAAATACTTTATTAAAAACACAATCAGTTACTTCATATATAAACCAGAATCAGAATTTATTTCCAAGTTGGTTGCCAACACAGGAAATTTCTTCACCATTCAAAAAAAAAATAACGAAAAAAACCCCACATTGTTAGAATTTAATCAGTTACTTTATATATATATATATATCAAATTGTTTATTTAGCGCAAAATGCATTTTAATTATAACAAATTAAAAATAAGTCCAACAGAGATGAGCAGAGTCCTCATTTAAATCTACATGATTAAATAACTGTATATACAATATATACAATAAATGAGTACCAACTCTTTTCCCTCTAAAACGCAGGAGCCAGGGGCATCAGCAGCATCATGTTCAAGAAGAGGACTTGATGCCTCCATGTGTCGGTTTAGGACATACACACATACTCGGTCCCGCCCACTTCCTCCTCATTGGTCAGTGGTGGTGTCAGTCAGACTGGTCTCCGCGTTGTGCCCAGCCCCTCTGTTGCTGGGAGCAGGGCTCGCTGTGCCACGTTGCTGCTGATGCAGATCCTGAGCAGCAGCAGGGAGGGAATGAGGCTCTCGGACAAAAGCAGCCGGGCTGTGTGGAGCACGAATTAAACTCAGAGCAACTCAGAGGGTCGGGGACACTTCTACACTCGGTCTTCGTTATCAAAACCCGGCCAGAATGCTCACAGACATGATAGTCGAGGAGGGCTTCGAGCACAGCACCGAAGAGGAGCGGTGGTACAGTAGGAAGGACCTGGAGCAGGGTGAGTGTGTGTGTGTGTGTGTGTGTGTGTATGTATGTATGTATGTATGTATATATGTATATGTGTGTGTATGTTGATGCTGGGCTGGGTTAACAACGAATACTAATTTAATAGTAAAGCCTGAAGTTCCCTTACAATTGATGGAAAAATATGGAAGAAAAATATTTATTTAAAAAAAAACCTTTTATAAAATCTTAAATTAGTGCATTATCAGAGGTCTAGTGAAATAAGAAATGAAGTTTTGTGTCCTATCATTAATACAGGATAATCCTCTGAAAAGCCAGGCTTTGTTAAAGGAGTGAATTCTTGCTGCAGAGTTGTGTCAGATGAAGGTCACGCCCAGAGAGGCCCTTTAAATCTCCTCTAACTGCACTGACTGCTGATGCGAAGGAGGGTGATAGTTCTCCCTCACCCTCCTTTTAATTATCCCTCTCATTTATTATACTGTGTTAGTGATGGTCTTTTTTTTTTCCTGGACCCTTCATTTCCTACCCTCAAATGCGGACGAGCATGATGTCCACTTTGTGTCTTAAACCTCCTAAAAATATGACCACTGATTTTTGCAATATGGGCTTGTAGCAGTTATATGTAAATGAATAGGTTGCCACGTCCTTCAGAATGACCCTCTGAACTGCTTACGTCTGAAGTGGTCCATGTAACTCTGATAAGACGGCCGTGACTCACGGGTCAGCGCTGTCTGGCCTCAGGATGTCCTGAGTCCTTCACTTATGCTGGGCTTAATGTTCACTGTTCCGTCTTTTGTGTGTGTGTATGTGTTTCAGATTTACATTTGGCTGCACAGCTGGGAAAGACGCTGCTGGACCGGAACCATGAGCTTGAGCAGGGGCTTCAGCAGATGTACGCCACCAACCAGGAGCAGCTGCAGGAGATCGAGGTTACTTTCCCTTCCAGCTCTGCTCTTTAGTTTTGACACCACTGCAGCAGCAGGGACAGCTGCCTGTGTGCTTGTACTCGGCCAGATGTGATTACAGTCCGAAGCTCAGCCAAGAAACAGGTTGCCTTGAGGAAAGAGCCTTGTTCTGTCTCAGAAAGAAAAATAGATATCCTATAGGGATGGTATTTTAGCAATTATTAATAATTCAGGCTGGAGTCGTTTTAGTTGTCAGACTGGAGTCTTTTTTTATCTCTCTCTCTCTGTGTCTCTCTCTCTCTCTCACTCACTCTCTCTCTCTCTGTATCTGTCTGTCTGTCTCTCTCTCTCTGTCTGTCTCTCTCTCTCTCTCTCTCTCTCTCTCTGTCTCTGTCTCTCTCTCTCTCTGCCTCACTTCCCTTTTCTTCTCTTCTTTCTTTATCTTTTATCTACCTTGCACTATTTAAAGCCTGTAGAGAGCATGTGAGCAAAGTGATTGTGACGCACACACACATGAACGCTGACGGTCAAATTGCATGTTTCATTTTACATATGAGATAAGTACATCCTCTACAGGGAGCGAACTCAAATACGCAAGCATTTTATGCAAGGAGGACGTCTGCACCACTGACGTTACTTTCCCAGCGGAATTACACCCCCTCAGTCGGACTTAGTGGCAAAACACACTGCAACATGTCTGTCTTTAGCAGTGAAATGAATAGTAAAACCAACTGCTATCTGCAGTTGGGCTCGACTGTGATCCTTACAACTTACCAAAAAAACAGAGGTTCATGTATTGTTAGTATGCCTGCAGGCTTTGCCTTGTGTTTTTCCTATCACAGAAATCAGGTACATGTAAATGTTGATATGTTGATTCCTGGCCAAGGCAGTGCCCATTTAATTCCTGGCCAAGCCAGTGTCCAAGTCATAAAGATTACTGTAGAGTCCAATTGATTTCTGTTGAAGCTGATGACTGCTGGTTTTGCTGCTGGTTTTGGAGTTTCTCCTACTAAAGGCAGACGTTTCTGTGAAAATTTAGCAACCCATTTCCTTCTCTTTCCTTTAGCTTTTGACTGTAAAACAAAAAAAAAATTTCTCACTAAATCTGTCCGTGCAGTCAGTCTTTGCCTCTTTCCCATTTTAGAAGTGTTTTTGTGTCTTGGCAGCTTTCAAGCTGATTTTGTTCGTAAAAGTAAGTTCTTTTGTCATTCAGTGGGTGAAACCTAAGTGACCTCCACCTACTGTTACGTCACAAGCATGCCCTCAACTTTGGGTTTAGTTTTATATTTCTGTTTATTTGCTGCATTTAAACTGAAGTTAAAATGAACATTTGTGGATGTATTTACATTTAGAAAATCAACATAAATGTGTCATCTGACTAGGGGTGCCTAAACCGAGAGTTGAAGCAACCTGTTTTCTTAAACAAGCTTCAGTCGCAGGGTGCAGTTTAACCACGGCTGTTCTCGTTTCCACTTATCCGTAGGATATTCTCTCCGCCTCACTTCCTTCGGTGAGCTATAATAAACCTGTGTACTTTCGTCTGATGGGAATCGAGTGAACACCAGAGGATTTCCTGTACACACACACACACACACACACACACACACACACACGCACTCCTGCCAGGCCACTGCGTAGGTCAGAGAGAGCTGCCAGTGACTCTTACCTGTGTTTTCTGTGTTTGGTGCCTGGTGAGCTGTGAGATAAGGTGGAAACAGAATGAATGGAACGTTCCCTCTGCTCTGATATAACCTCAGCTCTGATATAACCTCAGCTCTTACAAGCTCTACTGTTTGATCTGCTCTGGCTGTCTGTGAGGAAGTGACACACAACTGATTGCTTTAAATGCCCGAAACATGTGTTCTGCCTTTCTCCATGTTTGCCTTTTTGATATGGCTCATTTGTAATGGCTTTGGCTTATGGGAGACTCTTCTTGGCAAACAGAATCCACTGTGGTACTTAGTTTTATTCTGGTGCCCTGGTTGAAACCTGATTATGTAGGAAGGATGAGGGGTAGGTCAGCTTTGCCACGCAGGACACAGTTGTGAAATATTCTGGCAGTGTTTGACGTTATTGTGGCCGTGTTGCACCAAGATGCTTTCTTCAGATTTGATTCTTCAAGGTTCCTCAATCATTTATGTTCGTTTGAATGTATCGTAGAGGGTTAATTGGTTCTTTGAGGATTTCTTTAGCCTTTACAAAGACTCTTCATCTCATATACAAAAATAGCTCCATCCAAAACCATCAGTTTGAAGGTCCTCTAAATACCTTTTGGAGCACCCAAGGGAAATGAATCCACTGAGTCATTTTTGGTGACCTTCTTGGCACCTTATTTGTTCTGGAGCATGCCATGTATGTGTTTGTGTGTATGTGTGTATAAATAAATAAATAAAGATCTCCTTATGTGCAAATCACATTTCCTTAAAATAGCATGGGGAGCTGTAAAGGTAGATCAATATTAGGTGTGCTTTTCAGTGCTTTGTGAAACTCTGTCCAATGGAGTTTTACCACTGCACAGTCCCAAAATATGTGCCAGTGATTAGCCTCCAGAGACCCACACTGTCTCCAGTGGTTAGTATCCATGGCACCTTAATTTTTAAGAGTGTGGGGAAAAAATATGTATGGAAGCTATAGGATCAGGGGTCCCTCCCTTAGATACTGCTGCTAGGACACCTCCATAGCATCTATGGCATTAGTTCAGGAGATCAGATCTCTTCAGGAGACCAAGTCGCTGCACATTGAAGCAGGATATCCTGTTCTATCTAATAAGGAGTTTGGAGTTCGTGGGACTACACTTTTAGAAGAGCTTAGGCTAGAACCAACACCAAAATTACCACTTGTGCCAAGGTGGAAATGACTGTTTTGGGTTGGACTATGGAAAAGTGGGCAGGTCAGGTTGGTAGATATAATTTTCACAATGTCATAATATCAAGCTGCAGCCTATTACAGTCATCACCCTGCCTCACAATGACCTCTTCTGCACTATGGTGAAATAAAAACAGTAGCAAGACTGGATAAACATAAACGCAACCAACACCCTTCACTGTAAAGCATGTGCCTGCTTGCCACAGGCACAACTTCTGCGTGAGTCAGATAATTAACCCTGGTCTGATTGGACAGCTAAGATGATCCTGGTTTGGTCTAAAGCATATTGCCATTGCCACAGCATGACAAAATGTTTATGAACCATTTATGCCATTGAAGACTCAGTAGACGTTTGACACGGGCCTTTTTTTAGAAGGAAAAAAATTAAAACAGCAAAACCCTCTAGATAGCCAGGCTTGTGTTTGAATTCAAATACACCATCTCTTACACAAATAACACTGCCTGAATTACTTCTACCACCATTCTCATTTTTTCCTTCAATTCAGGTTCTTCCCTGCCTTGATGGAAGAAGTAGTGCTTAATAATGGTTGTGATTGGTTGAGAGACATGTCAGTCATTATTTTGCAATGGCTGCCAGTTGTCAGCAGTGTTGTGTTGCAGATTTTCTTTTGAGGGTTTAATATACAGTAGAGATATGTGGTTGATACTGTGTGTGTGTGTGTGTGTGTGTGTGTGTGTGTGTGTGTGTGTGTGTGTGTGTGTGTGTGTGTGTGTGTGTGTATCTCAGTACCTGAACAAGCAGGTGGAGCTCCTGAGGCAGATGAATGATCAGCACGCAAAAGTGTACGAGCAGCTGGATGTGGCGGCGCGAGAGCTGGAGAAGAGTAACTACAGCCTGGTGCAGGACAACCGCACGGCCCAGGGCAAGATCCAAAGGTGAGCAGCTTGGGGCAGGACCAGCTAGAGTGGGAAACCAGTTTTAACTACATTACATTTCTGTGAGGAAAATGCGAAGTTTGTGTTAAAAAAAAAAATCTTCTCACCACGGGGTATCAAACTGGTGCCTCTTCTGACTCTCTTCACTCAGTGCACCACGTTTTACAGCTCGCTCCAAGACTCTCTCTCCCATACACACTGTCAAGGCAACTCGCCCCATGGCAATCACACTAATGAACCCCTGTGGTTGTCTCCAGACACTCTCATGACAAGGTCACATCTGGATCTGTGAGACCGAGAACTATGGTGATTCTTGAATGGATACAATCAGTATTAATTCTACGTGAAACTGGCCTTTCCATGTCTTCGTGGCTACTGTTCCAGAATTGGACAAGCTTTACAGAAATCCCAGTCTGTTGAATGAGAAATTGTAGAACGAATGGCAGAAATATAATGCATTTTACAGTGGCGACCTAAAGTTTGAAACCACTTTGGAATTTGAAGTTCTGTAAACTGACATCCAAAATTCTATTTTCTATTTAAATCAAAAACTATTTCTGGGTCTTTATTTGAATTTATGCTAATTGGTGATCCTGACCATGTTAAAGCCTTTAAAGTAAAAGGTTGTTCGTTGTGTATTTGGATGTTTCCTCAGAGGCTTCTGCACAAACGTCGCTAAGCTGTCATTAAAGCAGAATTGGAACACTTTGAAATTCTTGTAAATATCCATGGTTAGATTCTAGTTTTGACTCAGATTTAATTACGTGTTAAATCAAGTGTCTGATAATATAATGTATTGGGAATATTTCTATTAAATTAGAAAAGAAATCAGAAAAGAAGAGTTTGTACTCATTGTCTCAGGCTTGGCCACCAACATGATATTTGGTTTATGCGTATCATTTTTTTTCCCCCTCAGCTTGACTGAGACCATCGATGTTCTGCAGATGCATATGGAGAACCTGCAGAAGCAGGTGGACGAGCTGAAGGCGGCGCAGTGTGAGCGGTCCAGGAGAGAACGTGCCGAAGCACGCCGAGGCCTGGCAGCCCAGAGTGTCTCGTGCCTGAAGGAGCTGTACGATCTGCACCAGGATATGTGAGTGTTAACACTCTGCCGTGCATATCTCTCCACTCGCAGCACGAACCCAGGCAGTCGTGCTCCAGCGTGCAAGGAAGGGCGCCAGTGTTTTGGCGTGTCGCCCAGATTTTTATCAGACCTGGATTTTATGGAAGATTTGCTGTAGGGATACGGGAGTTAAACTCAACAGCACTGTTTTTTTCAAGCAGTTTGCTGATAAAATGTACAAAATATAATAATGCATCATGCAAAGTGCATGTCTAAATCACACACTGGCCTCAAACCATGTTATTCAGTAATTTCCAGTACACTTCCTTATGTCGTTTCTATCACTGTATGCCTAAAATTGGCTTTTTTTGCTATTTTGAGCTACGCAGTGCACTCTTCTCCACTAAACCAACGTGTTTTGGTCAAACTGTGATAAATGATGTCTGACCAGAATGGTTAAACAGTCACAGCCATTGGAAGCTCTTTTTCCAAAGGCTTTAAAAAGCATGTAAAGTGGAATCTTGTTCTGGTGCCATGAATGTAAACACATGAGTCTCACACTCATGAGGCTGAAGTGATGAATCATGCAGGAACTGTGTTTATACACACAGTATTGTCTCTGTATTTGTTGCAACACTACTGGCTTTGAGATGAAACGCTTTAACAAGGGAGCCTGCAAAGGGGAAACTGGCTGGAGGGGGTTTCAGCCAGACTGTCTGGAGTTATAGAGTACCCCTCAGCAGGGGTCCGGCTCATGGATGACCTCCCTGACCGGTTCAGTGACACGTCCTGATGCATTAGTACCTGCTGACTGCGCATCTTAAGGTCATTCAAAAGCAGACACCATAATCTGCCCTGACTTCCATAATCCACTAACCTGTAATCTAATCTGCCTTTGCTTTTGGAGGCACTCGCAAGTAAACAAACATGCATCAGCGTGTGCCAGGACTGATGACTGTTAGCAGTGGTTGCCTTTTTTTAGTTTTAGCTTGGTTCACTTTAAATGAATCAGAGAATTCTTGGTGTCAACGAAACACTGTGCACGGGCTTAATCAGGAGACCCCTTCTCCACAAGGACTTCCATTAAAAGCCACCTTTGTTCTACTTCTTTTTTTTTGTTTTTGTCCTTTAATCAGCCAGGGCTTATCTTGTCTTGGTATTTCCATTTATTCTACAGCCACATAGTTGAAATATGATGTGCTAGTTCACTTATAAATGCTGTAAATTCACTTTTTACTAATGGATAATATGGCATTCTAGACTGATGTTTGTCGGCCAACTTTTTTCTCGCGATCAAATTTAATTGATCTACATGATGAGGGTTTTCTATCCTTTACTTTAATATTCTGTAGTGAAACTATTTACGTGAATTACACATTGTAGATTGGGGATAATTGTGATCGTGGTGTAAACAGAACACAAGAAAGAAATGAAGCCTCAACCCGATCGAATAATTATGCCTGGATCGGCTCTGATTGTGCCATTCATGCAGCAGTGCCCCCCATAATGCCTTACGATATTTTATGTGTGTTTGTACACAGTTTGGGTCTTATTTATGTCAAATCCATCTAAATAATGTCTTATACATAATCACCTAGTCATAAATTAGTTCTGCCGCATTCCAACCTTTTCCAGTCCTTATTTGTTTGAATTAGACAGGCTGTTGTTACTGTGCCTTTAAGACGGATTTGAAATTGCAGTGACTTTAGGGAAGTGTCTAAGTAGGATATTACAAGAATGCCCATAAAGCTAATTCCCGTGAGGATGTCTAAAAATATAACGTGGGAGAGCAGGTGCAAATTGGCAGTGCGTAGACTTATACCTCGGATCCTGAAGCCATTTTTTTCAGGAATACAAGCACAAATTCGTAATAATGTCCATTTCAATAATAATAATAATAATAATCATAATAATACATGGACATGGTAAAAAATAAGCAAGTCTAATCAAAAATCTTGGCAATGCACTTATGAGGAGTCTGCCCCTGTCCTGTGTGTGTGTGTGTGTGTGTGTGTGTGTGAGTGCGAGTGTGTGTGTGCATGCAGATGCACTCACTCTTCACTATTTCCTTTGCAATAATGACAAAATTTGCACAAATGGAGCATCTAACAAAGCTATGCTATTCTGAGGCTCATGGCTTCCATAAAGTTCCTCACAATGAAACAATGGTAATCATGTTTTACTTTGAAATGACTGTTTGGTATATGGTCTGGAATAAAATTGGATTTTTAGACACTGCAGCAACCTTTGATTCAAGGAACATTCAGCATTTCATACTGTGGACCCTTTAAGTGTCCTGTTTGGGAAGTTATAATATCAGCTTGTCTGCCTAAAAACATGCACCGGCCAGGGATATTTCAGGCTCTCTGCCAAAATCTCACACGCTCACACATTGCTCTTGTTCCCTCTGCTGCTGTGCAGGCGCCTGAGCTCTGAGCATTCGTGGCAGGCCCTGGAGGTGAGGCAGATGGTGGAGGAGGAGAATGAGTCCCTCCAGAGTGCCATGCGGATGCTGCAGGCTCAGCTGGCGAGTGAGCGCGAGCGGCGTGAGGCGGCAGAGCGGGCCGCTGAGCTGACGGAGCAAGAGAACAGGGTGCTGGAGCAGCGGGCCGCCCTGCTGGAGGGGGCGCGGCGCCGCCAGGGTGAGCTGGAGGCTGAGGTGGAGGAGCTGCGGCTGCTCTGGCGCTCAGAGGCCCCCGGCACCAAGCCCACAGAAGCCCTGCTGCCAGACAGTGTCTTCTTCCCTTCAGAGGAGAAAGCGAGGCAGGAGGAGGAGGAGAAGGAGCAGGAAGAGGAGCCGGTGCAGGAGAGACGGCGCTGCAGCAGTGAGAGCCACATCCGGTCCACGTGGGCTGAGGAGCTGCGGCGGGGGCACGATCGCACGTGTGTCCGACGCACAGAGGTGGGCCAGTGATTACTTACATAGTTAAGCCAATATACTTCCAATAATAATAATAAATAAGTTAAATGTTCTGTTTATACAGTTCTGTGACAATATCATGTTTAAAAAATGTTTAGAGGTAACTAAAAAAAAAAATATATACAAATAACACGTAAATGATTTTATGTTCAGTATATTGGTGTGTTCCCTGTGGAAGTCCAGTATTACTTGTAGTTTCCATCAGAAACCTGGTTTGACTCGCACGCTGAGAAAAATGGCTTTTAACAATTTGCATAGGTGTCTAAGACTGTTGCACAGTACTGTGTGTTGCCTTTTTAATGGGAATATTAGGAATGTGTTTCTTCATAATCAGTGCTATCTATCACTTTGCAGGGCCACTCGCAGGCTGTGAGGCAGCGTGGGATATCCCTGCTAAACGAGGTGGACGCTCAGTACAGCGCGCTGCAGATCAAATACGAGGAGCTGCTGCGCCGCTGCCAGCGTGGAGCCGACGGCCTCAGCCACAAGGCGGTCCAGACGCCTGCATCACGCCGGGCCAGCTCCGTGACCACTATCGCCACAGCCACCACTGCTGCAGCGACCAGGGCGGGATCGCACTGCCCTGCAGACGACCTGCACCAGCCAGAGTACAAGGCCCTTTTTCAGGAGATCTTCAACTGCATCCAGCAAACCAAAGAGAACCTGAGTGAGAACAGGGCTGTGCAGAGTCAGGAGCAGTAGTAGATGAGCTCCACTATCATTGTAGATGGCAGTATTTTTACCAGCCCCCTCCATTCTAATGAGCAAGGGGCTTTGCACTTATCTCGCTTTCTGTCATATGTAATTTTCATGATCTGGTAGGTGTTGTAGCTGTTAAAAGCTGGTCCTGTTGGACTCCTAAGGTGCTGTGGTTTTTGCACTATGACACCCGTGCCTGTGTGCAATCATACACATACAAACCATCCAGGCCAAAAACTGCACCTTTTATTGACCGTCCAGAGAGTTGGACAAATCTGGTCCTAGTAGGAGGACAGTGTTTTTTTCTGACAAAGTCCGGGCATTTGTACCCGTACGGACCTTTAGCCATGCATGAAAATGACCCCTGATTGTAGCCCTGCTTTGATCTGCTGCTCTTTTTAGATCAGTCCGGTCTGTTTATTTGGAGTTGGGCAAGAAGCTACCTTTTATAACTTCACAATTTTCTGTAAGGGGGTGTCTGGAAATTGTGATGTGGGCCAGTTTGGAGGTGGCAACAAGGTTCCTACATTAGGTTCCTACATTGAGTTCCCACGTTGGGCTCCTACTTTAGGTTCCTATGTTGGATTCTCAAGATAGGCTCCTACTTTAGGTTCCTATGTTGGGTTCCTACGTTGGGATCCTGTGTTGGTGTTGGATTCCTTTGTTGACACTGGGTTCCTACATTGCGTTTCTATGTTGGCATTGGGTTCCTATGTTGGGTTCCTGCTTTCGGTTCCTAAATTGGGTTCTTACGTTGATGTTGGATTCCTGGATTGGATTCCTATGTAGTTTGTTTGTTTGTAAGACAAAGGCTCAAATTTAGAAATTCAATGTAGATTTAATGGCCGTCCAGGAATCTCACCAAAATAAATGGTCCAAAATGCTCCAAGAGAAAAACTTTACTTTCAAGCTAGTTGATTGTGTTATGCTGCAAAACCATCTGCACATTTTATACTCTGAATGACTCTAAGCTTACCTCAGTGCTGTGTACTAATGAACCAGAGCTTGGCTAAAATAAGGCGGTGTGCTCGGGATGCTTCTGTGGCTCAGTGTGTATAATAGTTTGTTTAGAGCGAGCTGTAGCTCACAGTTGGGTGGAGCAGCGAGGAGTTTGTGACGCCACACCGCTCTGCACTTTATGCAGATTTTATGGTCTTTTGTTGTTGCGATTTTGTATTTATTGTTTATTTTTCACATTGGTATAGATAAGAGATTTATTTATTTTCATATTTTTGCATTTTTCTGTTGTTCATTCACTGTAGCTACGTTCTGATCTTTGCATGTTGCAATACCTGGCTGCTGCATTATGGAGTCTGAGGCTACACTGAAATGTGAAGCATAGTGGTGGGGGAGGGGGTGGGGTATATAAACACGGATTCTATGTCTCATCAACAGATTAGATTTAGTGCAATGTGTTCTAGTGTTAGTTGATCGTTAGGCTTTGAGAGGCTCATTCAGTGGCTACTTAGGTGGTCACTAATAGTTTAGGCCGCTAATAGGCTGTAAGTAGATCTGAAGTATTTTGGGCAGCTGGTCTACTTTTGCCCAGTGAGAATTTCTCACTTAAACCTGAATTTAATACAAAGCATGTGATACTTCATACCTAAAGCCAGTCTTAACGTCTCCCACATGCAAAAGTGTGGGTGGCTGTTGCAATATGACTTTTCAGGCACAATTACTTGGTGGTGACAGCTGGTGGGTGATCTGAAAACTGTCCATGCTCTGCCCAAAAACGGTCTCTCTGAACGAGCTTTACAGAATGATGGCTCCAGTCCAAACATGATGAATTGCAAGTAAAAACAATGGGAAACATGACCTCTCATCTCTCCATGCATCTGATAGTTTGTCCTTTTGCACACATACCAAATTATTCTAAAATGAAATTGACTACAAATTCTGACTTTGACATTTTTTAATAAACGGTCATGTCTCAAACAGTGTTCAGTAAAGTATGTAAATCCATTTCCACCAGGTAGGAGGAAGCAAAACAATAATTTTTTGTACTACAAGTCGATACTCATCTAAAAGTTTCAAGTAATATGTTTTCTTGATATTTTGACTTAACGTGTTTGCAAAACAGCTTATATTTTTGTCATATTGAGATCATTTTTTTTTTTAATTTTGAATGGTGAATTAAGGATATAGTTACCTATTTTCACAGAAAAATACTTTTTTTCTGACTTTAAGTGTTAAGTAATAAGCTCTAAATTAATCCATTAATTAAATTTACTAAATCGAAATCTTGAAAATGTCATCTTTAGGGGGGTAAAAAGGTCCAACTTAATGTCCAACATAAGCTAAAACTCTGCCAGGTGGAAATGGGCTTCCATAGTAAAGCTGATCTAAGCTCACAGCAGTTCCCAGGAATGAAGCTGTTTGGGGGCGGAGTTTGGAAAGGTCTAGAATCACTGGTCTATTGTTCAGCCGCTGGTGTCGTTGTGATGGGCTGAATGGGCGACGATTATTCTCGAGGAAATGGGTGGATTGTATGTTGTCATGATGGGTTGAGTTTCACGTATGGTGGGTGTTTGACATTCCTCGTTTCAATGCGTCTGTTTCGCATTTCCAGACCGTGGGCGGATCACAAATATAACACAATCTTGACGGACTGGCGAAACAGCCTGTTTTTTTAAGGAACTAAGATGTTATTTACATACCTCCGATTCCTCCACAGCCACATCCGACATTCCTGAAAGTCCACCCCTGTCCTGTGGCTGGAACGTCCACACGTGAGGACATTGGGTAAAACTGTAAAATTGTTCTGAGTTAAAGGCAATAAGAAGTTGAAATCGGACACTTTGGACAATTTTCCCAAAAAAAAACAAAAAAACAAGGAGGGACATAAGGCTGTCCCTGATTACATCCGTCCATTAATTTATGGCCACTTTATTGTGTTTTTTTTTTTTTCCTTCTTTTTTAAGTTTGCAAAGATTGTTATTGTTTTGGACACGTTTTATTATTGTTCTTGAAAAACTGTTCTAAAATAACACAAACTGTTCAATGGTGCTGAATTTTAATAGACTCTTTGTAGTCCAATGCCATAGAAATGCCTTAGTGAAGATCTGTAGCATGTGTATTCTAGTAGCACAAGCGAATACTAATCTCTGCTTAGGGCTTGAAAATCGGCAATAAAAAAATTGCAGCAATCAGCAAGTCTGTTGAGTGTTCATTTAATAATTTGATAATTCAGCCAGCTTCCAATTTTGGTGTTTATAGCAAAATTGGGTGGCTCATAATGACTATACTCACCGTTCAGTATTTTGTGTTTTTTCTACATTTCGGAGAAATGCACTGTCCCCTCACAGCAGAAGGACGTGAATAGAAGAAAAAAAAAACCATGGGAATTGGTTGGTTTACTGGTGTCATGAATTGTGGTACAAGTTTTTGCATAATTATGTATTTAAGATGGATAGAAAATCATTCATTGTGGGTTCGGTGTTAACCTGGTTAAAATTTGACTATAGTGGTGAATGGAACCAGACATCTGAACTGAATACCTCTAGAAGCTCCCTCACAGGAAGGGCTCGCATGAAATGGTTATGAACACACTGTCTGATGACACTTTTGTAATAGCTTTGCATTAGAGGTTTAATCAAAATGGTTTTTTTTTAAATAAAATCTGTTCATGGCGGAGGGGTACGTGGGCGTTGTAAGGCAAAATAGTCCCCAAGGAATTTATACATATTTGGTCAGATTTCCCCCTCTATTTTACCATCAAAACATTATAAAGACTCAGAAGACATGTGTACGTTAACTGATGAATAAACGTGCTACATTTGGTGAGGTAACCACTCTGAATGACTACTTCCTTCCAAACCACTGAATTAGGCAGATATTTGGAATTATACATTTGTCAGTGACTCATGAAATAAAGCTGTAAAGGCAGATGTAGTTTTCACAAATTAAACAAAAAAATTCTCCTTTTATTATCCTAATGTACATCACTTTAAATGTCTAAAACAACAAATAAGGAAAAACTCATAATTCATTCTTTGTAACAGCCACAGAAATGCATGAAAATAAATAATGGTAGAATAAAGTGTTGAAGGCAGTTACAGATTCAGTAATGAATGAGGCTCATTCAGTTTGCAAGACAAAATCCACGTCAGATTTTACTGATCAAAAAGTATAAACTGTCCTAATAAATATTTGTCCCCCTTAACTGTATTCCAGTCCTGCTTTCCATTTGAACATAATGGTGTGGTAAATAACCAGAGAGGGGCAGTTAATGGGTGGTACTTAGATTATGAGTACTTTCATGTCCTCTGATACCTTTTTGGACAATAATCTGTCTATCGCATTAACAACAAAACCATTTACCGATCTGTTTATTATGATTGTTCTTACTTTGACCGTATAGGATTCCGTATCACTGATTTGCCCCACACCCAGACCATGACAAAGTTTTAAAAAAGGATTCATTTTAAATATGTTGATGCACTTGAATAAAGGGACACTCAAACGATCCAAAAAGTATTGTAGTATTTAATCTGAGGCAGTTGTCAACATTAATTTCCCATGAAATACGACCATTATTTCCAGCGACGCCATTTCCCAGTAATCAGTCTGGCTGGGAAGTTATTTAGGGGGTTGCTATGGAAACAGACAGTGACAGTGGAACATGTGTCTGATACGGAGATGGAAATGTATATTTTCATGTACAGTTATGGAACCAATAAGGTAAATATAACTTGAGTTGATATTTTTTTTTATTCCAGTTCATTTCCAAACATGCGGGACTTTCAGGGACATGGATGTTTGTAGGAAGAGATCGTGGAGATTGAAAGAATGTAAATAAATATAATTTACTGCTAGCTATCAAATAAAAGCTAACATGTCACGACACCTGCCAGTTTTTTTTTCACAAAATACTATAGAAATATCATTTCCACCATAGCCATTTCCGTTCCGTATTTGGTGGAAAAGACAGTGTTGTGGAAATGCGCTCTATGCTGGTTTCGGCCAGAAGTGCACATTCAAAGGAACACTTATGTATTGCTTCCAGCTAAATTCATGGTACATTTTATATAGGTAGTAGATCATTGGATATCATTCATAACTTGACTGGGTGCGAATTAAATCTAGTACAGGACCCGCAGTAATACAATTCTCTGATCTTTTCTGTCCTGAGACCCGTTAGACCTCCGAGTTCATGCTGATGCTGGATGTGACCGCTAATAATTCATAAAATAACATACAATCGATTATGGTTGACATACATTAGTCAGTTCACACACATACACGAAACATGAATACACACTCTTTGCCTTCTCACTACACTCCAGCACGCGTGCACGTTCCGTGGTAGAGATCTTCAGAGAGCCTCAGTGGGCTAGGCCACATTACCGATGGAGAAGAATCATAGGCTCATTTTGACTCATCCTCTCTCTCCATCTACCTGCAGGAAGATTCATTTATCTAGATATTTTCTTGTACTTCCCCAGGTCAAGAAACAGACCATTTACTTGGTTATGCTTCCCGTTGCCTTTAGGGAATAGCAATTTACCCGTTTATCCCATGAGATCATCACCCAAGACACGTTCATTCATTCATTCATTTTCTGTAACCGCTTAGTCCATAGTAGGGTCGTGAGTACCCGGAGCCTGTACTAGGGTCTACGGGCACGGGCGGGGTGCCAGCCCACCACAGGGCGACCCATGACATGTTTTGTGTCAAATTTTCCTTCTTTAGTTTAGCACTGAAGCTATAAAGCTAATTTAGCTAACAAACACCGGATTAAAAAAAAAAAAAGTAAATGTGTCTCCAGATCTTCTCTCAACCCAATCAAAGTGCATCCAGCTCTTCATTAAAGTAAAGACTTGTGAGTGTGGTTTAGGACTCAGTATGACTTACTGTGAATAATCAAACTGAATAATCAAACTGTGAATAATCAAACTGAACAAAACTTCAGGACGGAGGACAGGTGTCTTTAGTCAGCATGAGGGAGATTCCGTTCCATTAGGTCCTTAAGCAGTGGTGTTATATTCTACTCACTGAACAAAGAATGTAGGCCTAGGGAACAGCAGATGAGTGACTCAGAACGTCCTGCAGTGTCATCATCAAAGACGAAGCAACATGCGCTTCATATAACATACGAAGTAGACCTGCACTGACAAATGGGAAAATTTAACTACAGTTTTCTGTAGTTGAACTAATGTTTACTAGTCCCTTTCCAAGGAACATTTCAATCCCTATAAGTTTGGAATCACACATATAATGTCTGATTCACAGTTCAGACAGTAAAACCAAAGCACACGCATAAATAAAATGTTCTGATCTATTCAGTCTTGTCCTGAGATCCCTTAACCCCCCCACGTTTATGCAGCTGCTGGATATGAGCGCTAATAATTCCTCACATAACTTAAAGTTCCCTTCCAAGGAATATTTCAACTCCTGTAAGTTTGGAATCAACCTTAGAATGTCTGAATACCCTGTGTAGGTACCTTGCAGGGAAAGTGCTAGAGTAACCGAAAGTAAATTTTATTCATAGCGAACCTTTCCCAAGCACTGTACAAAAAAGAGAAAGAAAAACAACATATACGACAATTAGAACAAGCGAAAGAAGACAGAAGTTACTAAAAAACCTTTTTGAACAAGAGCGTCTTAAGCTTAGTCTTAAGACTGATTCAGCCAAACACAATTCCACAACGACTATTCCACAACCTGTGACCGACAGACTGAAAGGCACGATCCCCACATATCTTCAGTTCGGTGCGTGGAATAGAGACATGGCCCTGGCGGGCAGATCTCAGCAGAAGGTCCGATAAGCACTGAGGAGCCTGTTTATGCTGGGCTCTGAAAGTCAAAAACAGGATCTAAACTGAGTGCCAAAGTCAACCACGAGCCAATGTCGATTAAATAAAAGGATGATGTGAGACTATTTATGTGTTTGAGTTAAAAGCCTGGCAGCTGCATTTTAAACAGTTTGAAGACGAGATACACGTCCTCAAGTCTGCACCACCTTATTGAGGAGCTGGATGTGGTTTGAGCTGGTTGAGAGAGGTTCTGAGGATGTATTTACAGAAACTTTTGGGGTATCTGTTAGCAAAGTTAGTCTTGTAGCTCCAGTGGCAAACATTTGGACGCCAAACATCACCGATTACATTCTGGTGGAAGCGAAAATTGTGCACATTTGTCGAACCATTCCTTTAACAACAGCAACAATCCTGTCAGGTAAGGATTGCACCAACCTCTTGAGGTCCATTTTAGCTCACCCCTGCACTACCTTTGTGCTTCTTCTCTGTTCAGCACTGACATTGACACATTCCAGGGTCTTTTTGTGACTGGATTAACAGAAAACAATGGAACAGTGGGACACTTTGAACAGCGAAATCCTTTCATTCATTCATTCATTTTCTGTAACCGCTTAATCCTTACTAGGCTTGCGGGTACCCAGAGGCTATCCCGAGGCCAACAGGCGTGAGGCAGGGAATCACCCTGGACGCGGCACCAGGCCACCACAGGACCAGCGCAACCACCAGAGCTTAGTCCCAAACCTCAGTTTTGACCAGTGAGTGAAATGTCAAGCTGAAATATGGGGCCAGTTTATTAGAGTGGGCTAAAGTAGTTGTAATGTCTTATTATTACATGCAATAACAGACTCCTAACCACTATTTGTGTTACTTGTAATTCAAGTAACTGTAAGTTACTTATCTATAGTATTAATACTACAGCATTTGTATAAACAGCTCTGGAGAAAAATAAAAGTCCACTGCAATTTATTTTAAAATCAGCATCTCTATGAGTACGACAGCCATTCCATGCCAGTGTCTGTTAAATTCCTACACAAGCACCTCATTCTGC
>JBBIGA010000138.1:1850435-1862651 GCA_037576975.1 Alestes dentex | reverse complement strand
AATGCTGAGTGGTTGGAACTCCTTTATCTAGGCTCCTTGTATCTTTAGGCACTTGGCAGCTTGTCACAGTAAAACATTTATTCTTATTTCTTTCATTTAAGCTACTCAATATGCCAAAAATAAGACGGTTTGGCAATGTGATTCAAAGCAAAATATAAAGAAATAAGGATAAGGGGTGGCTCAAGGCTTTTACACATTACTGTAAGTTACAAATAACTTGATAAACATTCGCACCCCTTGCAAGTGCTTCAAAAAATATATATATACAATTGGCAGGTGTATTACAGCCTACGGGTTATTATTTAGTAGCAAGCTATTATTAAATGATGGTGTGTAATAGAAGTTTGGACCTGGGCCTGGCAATTTAGAGGGTTTAATATTTAAAAAGAATAGCAGTGAGTGATTCAGTTTCTGGAGAAAGTCGCTGGATGTCAGTCAGCATTGCTGAAATAATGACACTGACACCCACCACAGCCTGTGATACGGCTGTGTGATTTATCCGTGGTTGTGTGTTCATTACGCACCGGAGACGAGGCAGCGGTGGGTGGCTTGTGTCACACTCCAGACCACATCACACGCAAGAGGTGTCAGGTGGACTCACTCCATCTCATTAACCTTCCCTAACTCCTCTCTCCCGGAGTTCAGGGAGGAGACGTGGACATGCCACCACTGAACTGACACCTCTGAGCCCAGCGCCACTGAAACAGCATGACCATACTAGGCAGCAGAAGATATTTAGTCACCAAACTCATAACAAAATATCTTCTACCGTACATACAAACACTAAAGTGGACTGAATGTTCTGAATCCACACTTTTCCAAGGAGGTCTCCTCTTGTTTTGAGAAGGTTTGTCTAATAATGTAAAACACAGCACAGGACAGAGTTTAGTGTTTTGTCTACCCTGCTAATGTTCATATATTAATTGATCCCAACCTCTTTCATAAGTCTGAATTCACACCTACTTCTTTTTTTTTACACCAGAGTGCACAAAATTACACACATAGACATTTGCTGCTTAGTCAGAAACTTGGTGGGGATTTGAGCAGCCTGTTACTTTCGCATTAAATTTCACATTCGATTTTTTTTTAAAGCCAATGGTTGAGGTATAAATACAGTTTGTGGTGAAATGGTTCATTGTAGTCAAAGACTCAGATTGCTTTATGGCAGTGGTGATTGGAACCAGGCTTTGTAATATCTAAAACGCAAATATAGCTATTTCATTTACACTTGTCTTCTGAGTATTTCTTTGTAATGTTTATGATAAAATAGGTAAGACTGAAAGAAAAAAAAATTCTTTGGGGACTACTTTGCTGCCCCTGCGTGTGCCCTGGATTTTAAAGATACATCTTAGGCAAAAAACATTCTCAAACGTATCATAACAAAATGTCTCATCAGGGAGTGTCTTCATAACCATTTAGTGCAGCAGCTGTCTGTGAGGAAGCTGGTTTTATTCACCACCACTGTGAACAAGTCTGACTCTGAATTGACTCTAGAAGTGTTTCATACCAAACCTGAATGACTTTGTTCACATTTTTTAACCATTTTATTATGCAAGAGTCTTGTGTATTGTCCTGGCTCTTCATGTTATACAAGTTTAAACTGCTTTTAGATTCGTTAAACCGTGTTTGGTTTTTGCTTTTAGCTGATAGATTTGAACAAATGTGTGTTTAAAATGTAATTTTTTTTTTTGTTTGTTTTAATGATCTCAAACAACATATAAAAGCCAGGTGCAGTCCGTGTCTCTTACCATGTTCAGAGGCACACAGGGCACTGAGTCCTCATCCCCGTCCTCAATGGGCCTCCCTGCAAACGCCACATTCACCGTGCTGGTGTAGACCAGTCTGGAAATATTCCGCTCATAACACACTGCGGGACACAAACACACAGATAGTTCCTTTAGAAACTAGACCTCAGGAACAGGTAGGTTTAATTAGAGGAACAATATCATTAGAATCAGAAACGTTTTCTGATTCTGGAGGAAATTGTTCATATTACAACCGCACAGACACACAATAAATAAAATAAGTGTAAAATCAAAGTCAAATAAAAACTCAGAAATACACTGTACTATATACACAAATGCTGGGGTATAAATACTATAGATAAATCACTGCAAAGTAATTAACTAGTAGCACAAATAGTGTGTTGGAGTTGTTCTTTATACCAAGTCCATTATTGCACATAATAGTAATAGCACATATTCAGTAATATTTACATAAGTAGTGATGTTGCACATGGTAAGACTATTGCAAATAATAATTAGGGGACCGTACTGAATTAAAGCATGAGTAGAAGCATGTGTGTTACTTACTGTTTTGCCTAAAATAAAGCTTAAGAATACTGCATGGAATACTGGCAATGAATAGAAGAGCCCTATAAGCACCTTCGAATACTTTCAAATCATAACAGGGAACCTGCTGGTATTTATGAGAACATGGACATGGAGATAAAAACCATCGACTCACCATTTATGACATTGTTTGTGCCACCAACATTAACAGATTCCACCTGCTCTTTTCTCAGCTAAGGAAACAAAACAAGAAAAACATTATATGTCTCATAATGCCACCTGGCATGAGTGTATATAGAGTTATTAATCTGTTATGTCCAGTACCGAAGTGTCCAGTCGTGCTCCTGGACATCTGAACATCTACCCTACAGAGTTTACTTTCAACACAGTCTCAGAACTCCCAAAAAGCTGAACTTTGTGCTGATCTCTTCCGGAATACAGACTGTTAAGATGTGTGGGCCGAGCTCTTGTAGGGGCATAGGTAGTTAAGATGTTTCTTGGTTAGAGAGTCGTTTAGGAGGGGAAGAAGTTGAAAGTATTATTAAAGGGGACTTTCAACAGTTTATCAACATTTCTGCATAATTTAGTTAAGACTGCCATTCAGAGCAGTTCGATGTCAAGTGACATCTTTCAATTTACACCCAGAATGTAAAAACAACCCGCTTGGAATTACCACAATTTAACCAGAATCAACTTTACCTAAAAACCCGGAAGGCACAGGTTCACTGGTGGTTTTGGCCATAAATGCCTTGTTGACAATTTTAAGCAATTTCCTCTGGGATCAAAAAATTTTCTGATTCTGATAGACATTGTTACCCTCGGTTCCTTTCCCCATCACTGTACAAATTCCGCAAACCATATGTTCTTTTTTTTTTTAAAGACTGAACTATGAAAAAAGTAAACAGAACACAGAACTACAGATAAACAGGCCATGAGCTTTGTAGATTCTGGTATCTTACACCTTTTCTGTCATGTATATTAGGTTCAAAGCAACAGAAACGTACAGAAACGTATGTCCCGAGAAAGAGAAAGATAGTACAGAGAAAGATAGTAATATTAAAAAAAAAAAGTAAAGGACAGTTAAAGCAGACTTTATTTTTTAAAGGGCTGAGATAAGTTTCAAAACAGATTTAGATGAATAATATCATGTTTGTTATGGTAAATGCTAAAATGTCCATAATGAAGCGGTCTACTGACCTGTTCTGGGCCTGACATGCCGTAGGAAGCGGTGTGGAATATGCAGTCCACTCCAGCACAGATTTTATACAGAGTGTCATAGTCGCGAACATCACCCTGCAAAAACAGGCAGACACATGCTTTCTTACGCTCAGCTTCACATTACTATAGGCAACAATATTCACGCAACTGTGCGCCAAATACATGTTTTGGTTGGAGGCTTTCTCACAGATTAGTTTCTACCATATAAGAAATGTCCCCCACATAAATTGTAAGGAATTAATAAAATGAGGTAAAATGAAAATAATTATCTTGCAGTATATCTGTCATGTATAATAATATGGTTGATTACAATGAATAATTCCCTGTACATATTAAACCAGCACCAAACCAACTGCTCTATAACAGAAGCCAATGGGGGGGCTGGAATTTCAGCACACCATGACTTTGGCAAAACATTACATGACGTAAATGCAGCTTAATCTTAATTAATCAATTGAGACTTAATAAAATTTCAGTTTCAGTGGTAAGTTACCATTTTAGGCTTAGTCTCAGGCTGGGCATTTTAGCCAATCGAACCACTGACTTTAACTCTTTCACGGTGACACCCGAGTGCATCGGCAGGCTGAGGGTCATAAAAATGCAGTCCTGAAACCTGAGGAAACACCTGTCTTGCTTTGCACCTGCTGCCCCGGTGCTTCTGTTTCATCCAGATGTCCAGCAGCCTTTGCTTTCCACCCCCCAACGCCCCCTCCCCCCAAACCAAGGCAATGATAACCGAAGCCTAAGACCCTCCAGACTCCCCGGGTCTACCTGCAGGAATACGGCTCCATCAGGGACGTCCCAGGCTGGCTTGTGGAGGTCCAGCAGGATGACGCTGATGCCCTGCCTGGCCAGAGCCCTGCCCAGCCTGAAGCCGAAATAACCGGCGCCCCCTGTCACCAGGGCCTTCCCGGCCCCTCTGCGAGGCTGCTCGGGGCCCTCCAGCCTGCTGGAAGTTCTGCAGTCTGGGCTGCTGCACCACGCGCCCACTGCCCCGTTGGCTCTGTGTCTGACTGGCGCTCCGGGCGTCCAGCTGCTGCAGGTACGGGTGTGAGTGTGGTGCCCGTTAGCTCCCGTCTCCCGCAGACATGCGCAGGGCAGCTGCTCCACTTGACACGAGGACCCTTTCTCCTTCATAATGCACAGCTGGGTTCAGGTACCTCTCCTCTGCAGCCTGGAGGAGAGAAGCAAAGGCCAGAAAGTGGTTAACAAACGCGGTGACCACTGTGAAACGGATCTGCTTAAGAGTGAGTGAAAGGATGCATAATTCACAACAAAAGAGCAGAGCCAAACATTTCTTACACACTGGTCAGCCAACTGAGACCAGCACCAGAAAACTGCCTCTACACGTGACGTCCAGTTCATTAGAAACACCTTCAGTCCACTAAATTCATGGCTTGCCTTAAGAGTCCTGCCTCATAGGTCTACAGTTACAGACTGTAGCCCATCTGTTGCCCCCTGCCTCATCTATTAATGCTAAGTTTCGGACCATAGGGCTGAGGATGAGGGAAACCGTTCTCAGCACAGCAGTGTGATGCATGAGCAGTTTGAGTGTCGCTGGAGTTTTTATCGCCGTCAGTGTCACTGCTAGGTTTAGGTTGTTGTTCCATGTCCCAGATACTGACTACTGATAAAGGGCTTGAGGACACCTTACATAATCTGTGCATCAACAGTCTCTAACAGTGCACCAGCAAGGTGGAACTATAAAAGTTTCCAATAAAGTGGTCAGACGTTTTATAACAAATGGATTCAGCCGGTTCATGACTTCACTCAGGTCACTAAGGAGACTTTTGTCCATCTGACATGAGGCTTATTAAAGTCTGCAATCTTTCAGAGCAAATAAATTTAAATACCACAAATAGGGCTGTGTATCACTACATACATATTGTACTGGTATCAGATACCTTTTTTAAACATTTTGGATACCTTTATTAAAATCAGTCGAGAGTGGGCGTGAAGTGCTGTGAGTGTAGGTATATTTATATTTTTTCATTATGCAAATTATGAAGCCTTGGATGCTAATAAATAGCAATGTGTATCATCCCTTTGGAACAAAACCTTGTTGGTGAACTGGTCAATGGGCCAGTGGAATGATTCCAAAAAATCATTCTACTGGCCCATTGTTTGTTATTTTCATCTCGTGTAAAGCTAGTTTTGGAGATAAGAATTTTGCTCCCACAGAAACAATACTAAAGTAATATGCCATAACGTAATCTCCAATAAAGTAAAAGTTCTTGGAAGAACCCTAAATTGATAAAGAACCTCTGCATTATTTTTAAGTACCGTCAAATTCTTCCTCACACATTTTAACACAGTTCTTTAGGGAACTAAAATATTACGCCTTCTTCATGGGGACCATAAAAAAGGCTCTAAATAACCTACATATTCCATGTAAGGCAAGACACTGAAACATCCCTCACCCACTGCATAATCCAGGAAAGAGATGAGGAAGAGCATGGCTAAGGATGGAAGGAGCACAAGGAGACTCTGCCGCAGTGATGGACTTATGTGTTCGGGCACAATCTAATGCATCCTTCTGTACAGAATCCGTTTGGTCATGCCAAACTGCTGTGAAGAATTTCGAGGAAAACCGCCCAAAGGAATACCAGTGCTTGTAACAGAGTTCCTGTGTAAAAAAACTATGTGAAAGTGCTACCCTGGTTATTCCTCCTCTGCTGGTGTGGAATCAGCCCAGAACCAGGTCTTAGGAGACTGGTCTAAAACCTGAAAAGTGCAGTATTTGCTGGATACTGAAAAAAAGTAGTGGGGTTTTATACTTCAGTAGAGGTACCACTCCTGAAGTTCTTGGGAACACTGACTGTGGTCTGTTATCATTGTTTTACTCTGCAGACTGATGACCATTTGTTTGAGCACTGCAGCATCAGTCCAAAAAGAAAAAAATCCACCCTGTGTTTCCTAAACTAAAAGACATTATCATACATTCAGTGGTGGAAAGTAACAAATTACATATACTTCATAACAGTACTAAAGGGCATTATTTAAAATAAGTGTACATCTCTAATTTTCAAAACTTCGCTCAGCTACATTTCCAAGTAATATTCTTCATTCATTAATTTAGGCTCAGATAATAAATCCCATCCTATCCCATCCTATCCCATCCTATCCCAGCCTATCCCGACCTTTCCCAGCCTATCTCAACTCATCCCATCCTATCCCAGTTTATCCCGACCTTTCCCAGCCTATCTCAACTCATCCCATCCTATCCCAGTCTATCCTGACCTATCCCAGCCCATCCTGATCCCCACCCTCCCGGTCAATCCCAGTCTAACCCAGTCTATCCCAGTCTATTCTGGCTTATCTCAATTTATCACATCCTATCCTGACCTGTACAAGCCTATGCCAACCTATCCCAACCAATCCCCGTCTATTCTGGCCTATCCCAGCCTATCCCAGTCAATCCCAGCCTAACCCAGCCAATCCCAGTCAATTCCAGCCTATCCCAGCCTGTCCCAGTCAATCCCAGCCTAACCCGGCCTATCCCAGCCAATCCCAGTCAATTCCAGCCTATCCCAGCCTGTCCCAGTCAATCCCCGTCTATTCCAGCCTATCCCAGCCTGTCCCAGTCAATCCCAGTCTATCCCAGTCAATCCCAGCCTGTCCATGTCAATCCCAGTCGATTCCAGCCTATCCCAGCCTGTCCCAGCCAATCCCAGTCTATCCCTGGCCTATCCCAGCTCATAATATATGAAAGAAAATGAATCACTTTCACAATTAAATCAAGCCAAACACAGGACACCTGTCAGACTGACTAATCACAGCATAGCAGCTGTAACAAGGCCCATGAAAACTATGACAAGATTACAGAATGAGCTCTGCAGTGTGATATTAGATAAACAAAGGAGTTTGGACAAGGAGTGAAATTTTATCCATTTCCTAAACTGGAGACTCAAGAAGAGAAATGCTGAATGTCTCATGTTACTGATATTTAAGTGCAATTAAAATGAGCACTTTTGTGCTTTAACTGCTCGAGTAATATTTCACCATCTCTACTTTCACACAAGGGCTGGGTTTATGTACACTGTTCACGTCATCTGGTATAAACACAGCAGTGTCTTCAATATGACAAACTTAGTTCTGTGTTGTTTTTAAACACCTATTAGAAATGGGTGGATCCTTTTCAGTCTGATATCAAGTATGTAATTTCAAGGCTAGTATCTGAATACCAATCCTTTTAAATGTCTTCTCTTTAATGTAAATATTTTTACACAAAACTAACAAAATTAACAAATCAGCACATAAACGAACTTAAGTGAAGTGAATGTCTCATGTTTGTCTCTGTTTCTCTGTAAGTTGACGTATGAGAGTGGAAGGAAAATTTGGTTCCTATTCCCTATTCCTGTTTATATTTTACACTGTTCACTTTTAAAGCATGAGAAGCACATTATTTTTAACATTCAATGTGTCAGGATTGTCAGATCAATCCGCTGTCCCATTTTTAACTCTCTTCTTATGTTTAGAGCCAATTTGACCCCATTCAGTGTTTAATATCCCTAAATGATAACCTTTTATTGTCTTATAATATCTTATAATCTTTTTTTCTTCATATTAAAATATTTTTTTCTAATTTAATGTGAATAAGATGGGTAAACACAAAATTAGCTGTCACATCTGGGCCACCTCGCCTACACCCCCAGCGGCCCCGGTCTCCTGAGTACTAAGTATACACATGTCTTGTCTCGATTCTGCTAAGTTTCCTGTTCGTTCGTCAGCTGGGTTGTTAGACACCAGGTAATGGGCTCACCTGTCTCGTGTCAGTGTCTTTGTTTAGTCTAGTTTAAGCTTTACTGGTTCTGTCTTGTGATTGTTTCTTTGTGTTGAGCCCCCTTGTGTGTCGTAACAGAAAAGCCAGCCGATCCAGAAGGCTGGCATGTGGTCACCCATCACCAATCCTCGCTCGCTCGTCTGTGAGTCTTAGATCTAGTCTAGCTCTGTTGTAGTCTAGCTCTGTTCGTTCCGACGGGGGTGCTAACGGGGTTCCGTGGCGGCCCAAAATTACCAGTCCAGCCCAAATTTACCATCGCCCATGGGGGGTGCTGACGGGATTCCGCAGCGGCCCAAAATTACCTGTCCAGCCCAAAATTACCATCGGCCCACCAGGCAAATGCCCGGTATGCCCGATGGCCAGTCCCGCGCTGGACAGAACACAGACCGAGCAAGGGGAACTAACATCGAGGCTAAGGCTTCCAAAGACTATCGCCGTGGACGGTGATTGTCTCCCTCCCTCTCTGTGTCTGTCCCGTTTCCACAGACGTGACTGGTTCAGCTGCCCGGCCCGTCAGCTGGCAAACCCCTCCAAGGCTGCCAAGGAACGTGGAGCCTGATCTACTGGCCTCCATATGAGAGCCTAATTGTGTCAGGACAGACTCGGCTACACAGCCGAGCGTGTCCCTTAAAGGAGAGTGGAAGGACTTCAGTGATTTGTCTAAAGCTTCTGTGTTAGTTTGTGGACTTGTTTCGCTTGGAGCTCACGGGACTCACCCTTGGATCTAAGTTTCAATTAAACACTTTTGTTCCTGAAGTTTCTCTTGCAGTTGCGTCTTCCTTGCTCACACCAACATGACATTAGCGTGTACATTTTTTTTCCAGTACACATTTTGTTCACTACAGTGTTCTTGACCCCTGACTGTTCAAGCTGTTTTATAAAACATAAGAAATACCAACATTTTACAGTTTTACTATCTTTAAAAACATGTCCCTCTGATTCCCAACTAAAGGAGTGTGAGACCCATGGACAGATTACATGACACAGAGGAGGGAAAACATTTCCCATGAGACCTGTGATATTTCCCAAACTGTGGAGCTTTTATTACATGCATGTTTAATTTAAAGCACTATTTAGGTTGTCAACAAAGAAACAACGTTCCTGACACATAAACTTATGCAGCAACTTTCATTTCCACCATTTTCTAGAAGTTTAAATTGCTGGGGAGGTAGGTACATTTGAACAGAACATGGGGCTTAAAGCTTTAGCCTAATTCAGAACTCCACACTCTCCAGAGCGTGAGTCTGATCACATCAGCAGAGAAGAAAAATAAATTAATTAATAACATTTCTCAGTAAAATTAGTGCCGGTTAGAAAAATTTAAAGTGTCCCAAAGTCCTGAAGCTTCAGATTAAGAAATGTGCAGAGCAGTCCAACCCAAAAGAAGAATCTTAAAGGTGAATTTGAAAGAACAGAATGGAAGAGAGGAGAAGAGAGCCCAAAATACATTCAAATAGATCAAGGTAAGCTTGTTTTCACACTCAGAACTAAGTTTAAGTCCGTTTTTAAAAAAGAATTTAAGCATCTATAAGTAAGTGGTGCTAGTCATGAATTATTCCTTCTCGTAAGAATAAGTGTTTTATTAAGATGCTGTGTCATGTTAACCCTCCAGTAGTCATTAGTAGCTTTCTTTATGAGACCTGTTTCTTTAGTCAGTTTTCTGAGGTGTTGATATAGCAAGCGAAATGCAAACCTCTATCTCCATTTGAAATGCCTTGTTAGCCCCATCATTTTGTGCTAAATATAATTTATACTATATTTTTCTAGTCAAACAAGCAGCTTGGCTAAGAAAGTATAAATTAAAAAGTAAAAAACAACAGAGTTCTGAGCTTCTTTACCTTGTCGTCCCTTGTCATGTGGTCCTGGATCTCTCCATCAGCTGCTCATGCTGCACCACATCCCGCGGCTGCTCCTCGATACCCTACACCTGTCAATCACCTGGAGCTTCACCTGAGCCTGCTACCGTAAAGCACCGAGAGCATGCGAACCACCCTCACCTGTCAATCACCTGGAGCTTCACCCAAGCCTGCTACCGTAAAGCTTCTATAACAGGTGAACTCCATCTACCTGCTGGCCACCAGCGGAGAGCCTCAGTTCCTAAGAGAAGAAAGGACAAAATAATAATTTTCAACATTCCTTTCGACACTGCTATTCCAGCTTAAATTTCAAACATACAGTCATAGCCAAAAATATTGGCACCTGAGCATTTATGTCAGAAAACACACCACTTCTCCCAGAAAATTGTTGCAATTACAAATGCTTTGTTGTCATGTTTATTTCTTTTATTTGCACTGGAAGCAGAGGAAAAAAAACAAACAAATCTGAGACATTCCACTCAAAACGTCAAAAACAACCTGGACAAAATTATTGGCACCATCAACTTAATACTAGGTAGCACACCCTTTGGAAGAAATAACTGATTGTAATCGCTTTCTGTAACAATCGGTGAGTCTCTTACATCTCTCTACTGAAATTCTTCCGTTGCCAGCTGTTTCAGGTCTCTCAGATTTGAAGGGTTCTTTCACCCAACTGCTGTCTTTAGATCTCTCCACAGGTGTTATGGAATTTAGAACTGGAACTCTCCTGTGCTTTGTCTCAAACCATTCCCGAGTGCTTTTCGAGGAATGCTTTGGGTCTTTGTCCTGCTGTAAGACCCCCAGACTTTTGACACTGGGCCCTACTACCAGGATTCTTTGGTAGTCTTCAGATTTCATAATACCATGCAAACAGTCAAGACATCCAGTTCCTGAAGCAGCAAAGCAAGCCCAAATCATCAGTGAAGCTCCTCCATGTTTGACTGTAGGGACTGTATTGTTTTTAGTAAACAGTAGAATGATGTGCTTAACCAGAAAGCTCTATTTTTGTCTCAACTGTCCAGACGACATTCTCCCAGAAGGATCGTGGCTTCCACAGGTACGTTTTAGCAAACTCTAATGTGGCTTTTTTCTGTATCGTGCCATCCAGATGGCAACGGATAGTGCGAGCTGACACTGTGTCTGCACAGTGAATTTGTTTGGAAGTTGATCGAGGTTCTTTATCCACCATTCGAACAATTCTTTGAAGAAACATTTCATCCATCTTTATCTTTTGTCCACACCCAGAGAGATCAGCTACATTGCCATGGGCTTTACAATGCTGTGCACGGTGGACACAGGAACATTAAGATCTCTGGAGATGGACTTGTAGCCTTGGGATTGTCTGTGGTTTTTTTTTAAATAATTTTGTTTCTCGAATCCTCAGACAATTCTTTGCTCTTCTTTCTTTTCTCCTTGCTCAGTGTGGTACACACACTCAAAACCAAGACTGAGTCAACATTTCTCCATGTTAATTGTCTGAAAGTGCGAATTTCCATATTGCCAGCACCTGTTAGTTGCTACGGGTGAGATTATTACAAATTAAAGGAGCATCACATGCTTGAAATAGTTATTTCTTACAGTTCCGATAAGGTGCCAATAATTTTGTCCAGGCCATTCGTGAGGAATGTCTCAGATTTGTTTGTGTTTCCCTCTGCTTTTTGTGTTCTTCCAGTGCCAACAAAAGAAATAAACATGACATGATGTTTTCTGACAAAAAAATCATAGGTGCCAATATTTTTGGCTGTGACTGTAGCTAAAAATACTGTTCAAACTAAATGACTTTTTGCTAAAAAATTGTTTATATTGACAGAATTAACCCTTTACCTGCTTGTGGTTCAATCATCAGTGAAGTCAGAAAAGCAGGTTTAGATTCGGCTTTGCAACTTTAGACTGGTGTTCGTGTGCTTATTAACAAGCGTGGAAAATAAATTAACAAATGCAAAGTGTAAATGCAAAAGTACATTTCCTTTAAAAAGGGAATAGTTCAAGAAATAAACATATAAAAGCATATGAATTCAGCTCAACCAATAGAAAAAGATGTTAACACACACACACACACACACACACA
>JBBIGA010000138.1:1830658-1843459 GCA_037576975.1 Alestes dentex | reverse complement strand
AGCTATACTCACTCCAGTTCACATATATGCACTCCACACAAAGAGCTACACTCATTCCAGTCCTCACACAGAGCTATATTCACTCCAGTCCACACACAGAACTACACTCACTGAGTTACACTCCAGTCCACACATATTCACTCCACACACAGTTACACTCTCTCCAGTCCACACACAGAGCTATACTCACCCCAGTCCACACATAGAGCTACAATCACTCCAGTCCACACATATTCACTCCACACACAGAACTATACTCACTCCAGTCCACACACACAGCTATACTCACTCCAGTCCACACATATTCACTCCATACACAGAGCTAAACTCACTCCAGTCCACACACTTACTCCACACAGGGCTGTACTCATTCCACACACTGAGCTGCACTCATTCCACACACACGGCTGCATTCACTCCACGCACACAGCTGTGCTCACTTCACACACAGGGCTGCACTAACTACACACACAGTTACACTCAGTCCACACAGAGCTGCTAAATCCATGTGCAATAGATCAAATAAATTCTTTTTCCACAGAACTAACCAAATCAGTTGCTTTGGCATCTTTTGTCTTTGCAGCACCATTCCATTGGTTCATACTGGAGGAGAAACTCACCCGAACAATTAGACTGAATGGTGTCATAGTTGGGCAGCAGAAAATTAAATAATGAGTATCGCCTCATACAGGCCCAAACTGTACTAAAGAGAAAGTCGAAAAAGTATCATGATGACATTATGACATTTTTAAAATTAAAGTAACATAAATGCTAGGTCACTCCTTTTCTAAACCTTTCCAACAAACTTCAACTGCAAATTACATTTATAGTGTTCCACTTATGTGGTCGATCAGCCAATTTTTTTGTTAGTTTAGAACTAGAGCTATGAGGCTATCATTGCAAACAGCTGAAGTCACTCAAACGGTTTCCATTAAAATACATCTCCTAAACTCTAAACCTGCACCCAGCTCTTCTTTAAGGCGGAACAGACTTGCGAATCTGATTCAGCACGCAGTATGCCATCCTGTAAAGGAACAAAACATCACCATTATAGAGAGCTGTTTCAGACAACGCCAGAGCTGAGGTTCACAAAGCAGTGGTAAGGTTTGATCTTGGATCAGATTCCCTCATATTTATTTGTGGTCACTCCTAGATCAGCCCCAGGGGGGTCAAGGGTCTTTCCTGTGTGCAGTTTGAATGTTCTCCCTGTGTCCATGTGGGTTTTCCTCAGGTGCTGCAGTTTTCTCCCACCATCCAAAGACACATTAGATGGACTGGAGATGCTAAATTGCCCCCAGGTGTGACTGTGTGTGTGTGTGTGTGTGTGTGTGTGTGTGTGTGTGAGAGAGAATGTGTTTGTCTGCCCAGTGATGGACTGGTAATGTGTCCAGTGTGTTTCTCCACCTTTCGCCCTGTGATCACTGGAACGGGCTCCAGGAACCCTGTAACACTGGTTACGCTGGTGGCCTAGTGGTTAGGAAGGTGGCCCTGTGATCAGAAGGTTGTGGGTTTGAATCCCAGGACTGCTACTGTAGTGACATCTCTGAGGTTCCCTTGAGTAAGGTGCCATCTCCACACACTGCTCCCCGCGTGCTGTGTCGCTGGCTGCCTGCTGGTTGTATGGATGTGTTCACATATGACAAGTGGTCACCTTACTTTACTTCACTAAAGATAAGTGGCTCAGAAAATGAATGTATGAACTGATCAGCACTCCTGTTATTGATGTGCTTTGTAAAAACAGATCCTGTTGTCCAAAGGAGCTGCCCAGTGTATTTAGCCGCCAGGTGTCTGCACCACTTGAATGAAGAACCGAATGCCATTTGGGCAGGTTGAGAGAAATTTGGGGAATGTATTTAAAGATTTGGAGTTAAGAATTTTGGTGACTTCTAGTGTTTTTTACATCTGCATATGGAGGAATGAAAAATGTGTAATTGTACATTTGCACACAGTAAGACGTATTATGAACTATGAAACTTCACACAGTGACTAATTGCACTGGATAACAGGGTTAGGACTACTGATCAATTCATACATTCATTTATTCATTTTCTGAGCCACTTATATTTAACCAGGGCTGCGACGGGTGCTGGAGCCCATCCCAGTAATCACAGGGCCAAAGGCGAAGAAACACACTGGACAGGTTACAGAACTGCTTCTTTAAACACAAGCATAAACTTGTGGTGTGGAAGGACATTAACACAAAAACGAGTTAGCCTTGTTTCATTTACACTGAGGGTTTAAAAATGAAATATGCACAGGAACCCAATTATTTTGCAAGAGAGGACAGAAACACTTTGTGAAGTATAGTTGAGTATAGTATAGTATAATCTAATGTAGTATGGCTTTTTACCGTATTGTATGGTAATAATATAGTGTAATTTAAAGTATAACATAGAATAAGGATGTTTGACAGTATAGTGTAATATGTAGTATAGTATGATATGGTAAAATATACTGTAGTATGGTATAGTATAATATTATATAGCATGGTATAATTAATGTAGTACACTATAGCGTAGTATAGTAAAGTACACTCACACCATGTTTTCCACCACTGTGAAAGAATGAAGGGCAAAATGCAGAATTCAAAGGGACAGCAATTTTAATGAATTATAATCACAGTAATAGATTGCTCAAATAGCGTGTATTGCACATGTGTACACATATATGCACTCTATATACATGTGTGTAGCAGTTAGTATACACA
This sequence comes from Alestes dentex, assembly GCA_037576975.1. Taxonomy (NCBI): domain Eukaryota; kingdom Metazoa; phylum Chordata; class Actinopteri; order Characiformes; family Alestidae; genus Alestes; species Alestes dentex. The sequence continues at coordinate 1,840,752 of JBBIGA010000138.1, read as the reverse complement.
CCTTTGTATTGTCGCAACATGAAAGCATCAAAAGAGAAACACAGGAAAATTAAGGAATGTGCTTTTTGATAATTTCAACTTCTGCATATCAATATGACCATAAGAAAGAAAGAGAGAGAGAAGGGGAGAGAGAGAGAGAGAGAGAGAGAGAGAGAGAGAGAGAGAGAGAGAATATTAAAAATGTAAGGTTAAAAGACGGCCACATATTCAAACATCCAATCACGTAGAGTGGCGACGGAGAACACCAGAGCGATGGAGGGACGACACAACCTCTCATTCGAAAAAATTCAAAAAATATACAAGTACTCTGAACCTCAACGATCAAAGGGCACTACATATACACAACATATGAAATATCAATAAATATACATATTTACTCAATACCAAAATAGTGTGGCAGCGACAACGAAGCTATCTTCAATGGTGAATGCTGATAACCTTTTACACTCAAAGAGGTCTTCCAGTGTCCACCTTTAAGGCCCTCTTCATATTGTTGCCTTTTTTTGTTTGTTTTTTTTTTGGTTTGTTTTTATTTTTTTAAGAAAAAATCTTTAGAAACTTCTGCAGGGGAGGGCTTGTAATAAATCACATTCCTCAAAAAAAAAAAAAAAAAAGAAAAAGAAAAGAAAGAAATCGCTGCTTTTTCTGTCTGCCTATTGCTCTCCTTCAACGCTCCGAAGAAAGAAATAAAGGCCCGAAAAGGGCCGCGCCAGCACCCTGCACGCCTGACAAGAAAAAGAGCAGAACGGAAGGGGGGGCCTTTCACCACCAACGGCACAGCCAGAGACCACTGAACAGAAAACAGGGTCCGCCATACAAAACTGCACGAATCGCAACGGTCAGTGATCTACATCGAAACGTTACAAAACATGGTCACAGTAGTTCTTGTCAGGACAGTTAAGTCCACAGCCACACACACACACACACACACACACACACACACACACACACACACACACACACACACACACACACACACACAAACACACAGGGGCAGTTCTCTGTACAGGTTATCGTATTTTAAGTACAACGCCTTGTATTTTTAAGGGATCTGAGCTCTTCTGTGGAACCCTGTTGATCTGATTGGAATTTTTAGGCGTTTTTTTGTTTTCTTTTTGTTGTCTCTCCAGCGGCCTGGTGTTTTTAAGTGATCCGAGCTCTACTGTGGAACCCTGATAGTAATTTTTTAGGTGTTTAAATTTGTTGGTGTATCTTGGGTGAGGTTTGACTGCATTGCATCTGTAACTCCTCCTGCAATACAGTAACACATCTGACCTCGAATGTGACCCTGTGCTCCAAGCTCAAGACCACCAATGAAAGTGAACGGCACACCGATAGAGGAGACGAACGAACAAGCAACCACCAGCAAACACGCAAACAAGCGACCATCGCAGACGTTAGTGAATGAGTGACTTCAGTGTTCTTGAAACGGAGCGACGCTGTTCTCCCAGCGGAACACGGAAACTGGCCATGACTTCGCTTACGTCACCTTTTTAGAGTTGTGCAATAAACATGTATAAATTATTGCCCAGAGTCTGTGAGGCTGAGCGAGCGAAAATGTACAAGACGACGAAGATCCGAGCTGAAGCAACTCTCCTTCAGTGTCTATTTCTGACTCTAAATAAATAAAGGAGGGAGAGTCAAGAAATGCCGTATCAGAAATCTCAACACGTTTCCTTTTCGGCCTTTAAAAAAAGCGCTGCGAAAAAGCGATGACCAGGACGAGACGCTCCACACCAGACAAAGCAGGCTTCTGGTTCCCCACAAGTAATACGCGTAAGAGAAACTCAGAGTTGTGTCTCACAGCGGTGTTGGGTTAAAGTTGTGTACAGGTTTCAGCCCTGAAGCTACAAACACGCCGCTGAACTTCCAAACAGTATTAATGCTCTTTTTTTCCCTTAACAAAACAAATTCTGACCAGGGGTGTCAGAAATGCCTACACTCGCGTTATTGTTGACAATAATTCTCAGGTTTCGATTACAGATATGTCTCAAAAGTGACCGAAGGCTGGACTGAAATTGGCCCAAAGAGAAATCCCTATGCAAAAAAAGTCGGCCCACGGTCTTTATTGTCTTATTTAAAGGTAACGTCAGTGAACAGTAAGCTCTTCGCCCACTTTTACGCACTTAAAAAAAACAAGAAACTGTCGAGTTACGAAAATAAAAATCTGGTGCAAAAATAATCCAAGAAGTAAAGCTTTATCGACGGGCAATGAAAGTGGCCGATATTCTTGCAGAAGGTGGCAGAGTGTGTGTAGTGTTCCAAGACAAAGTGGTGTTTGACCTTATTGCCTGTAATCAGTAATACATACAAAAAAAAAATGTAACTTCTTTTTTTTAAAGGAACAAAATTTGTATCTGCCCTTAAAACCCTGATGTCACATTCATCGCGCAGTGACACAACACAAACACTTAGAAGAGAAAACGAAAAAACAACAAAAACTAACAAACACCGTGCATCTGCATCCAGCACATTACACTCGTTTGATACTGAATATCTGAAATTCAACTGAGCAGATTAACACTGATGGTGTGTTTTTGTTTTCTTTTGACTTTTCATATAAAAACAAAAAACTAAACACAAAGGGGGAAACTTTTCCATATAAAAGTAACCACAGACACTTAAAAGTCCTCAGAGAAATGAATGGATATCAAAGGTTTCGTGGTTGAACTTCCAAAGAGAGCCGAATGGTATGTACAGAGGTGACCGAGAGAAAGAGATAAAGACAGAGAGAGAGAGAGAGAAAACAACACAAGTTGGTCATCATCATCAGTAATTCCATACGATCAGATCACACTATGCGCCGTCATACGACTCGAGACCGAAAAGAAAAAACAAACAAACAAACAAAAAAAAAGAAAATCAGACAATGACACAGCAAGGCTTAAGGTCTGACCATTGACCTTTTACCACCAGCAGAAACATGTACACCCTGAAAGGAGGGAAGAGAAAGGAGAAAAAGAGGGCCCAAGTCCTCATTGTGCTCTGGATGGCTAAAAAAACCGGCTCTCTCTCCGAAATTAAGGCAGTTTTAAACAGGATAGAAAACAAAAACAACGAAAAACAAACAAATCATCACGAGAGTTATATCACTGTGGATGCAATAGGTGGTTGGTGCGCGTGTGTGTGTGTGTATGTGTGTGTTTTAAATATACTCTTTAGTATAAAAGGCACCGAGTTCTTTCTACGTGTCCATCCACATTCCCTTGTCAAGGTCAGGAAAGACGGAGAGAAAAATACTGAAAGTGTTCCGTCCCCCCTCCTTCGGTCAGTCAGTCAAAGCACTGTCATCGTTTCTGAGTGTGTGTGAGCGTGTGTGAGCGTGTGTGTGTGTGTGCAACAGTTAGAGTGACCTCCAAAAAGAGTCCTGTACTTTAGTGAGACATAAAAAAATAGCAAAGGTTTTCCAAAATCGGCCCGACGCCAAAGAAAACTTTGCCAAAAAGGTCACATACAGCCAAACAGACAATAAAGGGAATACAAAGTATACATGTGTGTTTATACGCCTCACACAAAATTACACACACACACACACACACACACACACACACACACACACAGATATATACATATATATGTATACCTGTACATATATAACCATATATGTTTGTGTGCTTTCTCTGAACACAATTTTGTACATATGGACGTGTGTACAGAAGAACAGACAGACACAACAGAGAATAACGAGGTTCTCACGTTCGGCACGGTCCAAACGGTTTTTAGTGCGCGCATGTTTGGTGTTGAAATATTTTTGCTGCTTGTTGGCTTTTTCCGTTTCAAACATCTTTTGTATATAAAGCACAGGAAATGTACAAAGCTTTTTTTTTCCTTTGTCATCTTTTGTTTTGTTTTTTTTTGCGGCTGTTGCCGTGTCAACACCCTAGCATTGTCTGTCTGTTGGCTCATCTTTAATGTGCCTTCTCTGTCTCTCTCTCTCTCTTTTTTAGGTATCAACCCAAAAGAGAGAAAAATAAAACCAAGGCTTTTTTCCGAAAAAGGTCTTGCGTCCGGATGTCCGGTCCAAATGTCCAGTCCGACGGCCTGTTCCCCTGCTGCCACACTTGTTTGTTTGTGTATGTGTGTGTGTGTGTGTTTCGGCTGTTTTCAGGGCGCTCAGGTAAAGCAGAGGCTGGGCGACGGCGTGTGTCCGTAAAGCACCTGGAAATGAGCGAAGGACCGAAGGAACCAATCAGAGAGCTGGGTGGAGGAAAACAAGGGTAGCCAAGCAGGCGTGGACACTGAGGTCACCGCGGTGATTCAGGCTGCATGTTTCTCCTCTACAAGACGGGCTCCTCCTCCATCGGTTCCTCAGCAGCCCTGAAAGGGGGAGGACAGGTTAGTTAAAGAAGCCTAAGGGTTTAGTTGGAGAGAAATGTTTAGATGTGCAGAATCTGAATCAGGAAACTTTATTGATCCTGGCCACACAGAGACACTGAAACAAAAACAATATAAAATATATGGCAAATCAAATTAAAACTCTCTTAAAAGTACTAAACACATAGTGTGTTGAGTACTTTTGGGAGAGTTTTATTTTGACTTGCTAAATACAACTATATACACTAAAGCTGTAGTTAGTAAGAGAAGTTGATATAAATACTACTGATGAATAAATAGAATGATTGCTGATGTCTCCCCAGTAACCTGGGCCAAGTCACACATATCTGTGTCTGTTTTTAGCTATGCAACGTACTTTTGTTCTTTTAATATAGCTAACAATGTGTCACAGTATTAAAAAAACACATAAGCAGGTCTGTTAGTGTTTATTTAACGACTTCACATGGTTGGAGGTGAGTGTGTGACACTTCAGTTGTTAGATACATTACCTGTAAATTAGATTTGTCACAGCACTTTTTCTTTAAAGAAGCATTATCAGAGGCCCGTGTGTGTGTGTGTGTGTGTGTGTGTGTGTGTGTGTGTGTTACCTGCTGCTCTGTGAGGAGGCTGCTGTCTGTTCTGTATCCACTGTAAGAGAGGCCATGGCCGTCACTGTGTCGGCCTCGTCCTTCTCTCGACGCTGAGCATCAAGCAGAGACTGACCCACTGAGGGAGCAGAGCGCTGCAGCGAGGCCCAGTGTTTACCTTAAGAGAGAGAGCGAGAGACGGTTAACTTGTAGGTAGCTGAGATCATGGAAAGCCTGTTAAGCTGGCTTAAAGGTACATAACATAAAAAAAACAGCAACATACATTTTCAGTTAATTTTTCCACATTTTAAGTATTGAAAACATTTGGGGTCACCCGAAGGAAAATGTCCCCCCCCCCCGCCCTCTTTTACTTACTCTGAATCTCAATGACTCTCTCAAGGGAAGCCGTGGCCTTTGGACAGGGTTTCTGCTGAAGCACAGTCTGAGGCAAAGGATCCAACTGCACGCACAAGCACACACAATACACACAATTAATAAGTGTGTAGTGTATTGTTATCTATAGTAGAGAATTTGAAGGCTAAGACAGAATTGGAGTGGGTTCTGTAAAGAATTTAACTGGCATTTGGTTAAGTAATTTAAACGATTAGATTTGGTGTTGTCTAAAGTGCAAGATATTATTGGGTGTTATATTGCAAGGAATTTAACTACTGTTGTGGGTGGTAAAGAACTGTCTGTGTTGTCTGAGGTGAAGAATTAGATTGGGTGTCGCCTGAGGTGAAGAATTTGATAAGTTGTCTTATAGTGAATTTGATTGGGCGTGGATTTTCTGTTGCCTGAGGGACATCCTCTGACCGGCACTTGTTTCAAGTCAACAATTTGATTAGATTGAATGTTGTAGTGGTCTGGTGAGCACCTCGTCTCCCAGCAAAGCTTCCACGCAGGATTCAGAGGCATCGCAGATAGCTGTGAGGTCATGACCCCCCTCCAGCACTAGGACCACACGCCCACCTGCCAGCTTCATCAGCTGCTTCGTCAGGTGACCAAAACCTGTATGTGAACAACATGCTAGGATAAACACATACTACCCATGTACATACTCAGCCCAGCTCCTGACAACAATATAGTGTATGCTGTCATGGGGAAAGGAAAATTCACTCAATCTGCAAAAGCTTTGTCTGCACTGCTGAATAAACACAGAGGAAAGGCTTACAGGCCTCATGTAAATTATAGGGTGTAAACATACCATATTTATATGCAGCTACAATTTATAAACATTTGCATTTTTTAAAATGTTTTATCCAGTATGATTCTGAGTATTCTTTAATTATCACAAAACCATCATCAGCTCTGTTCATCATTCATCTATATATAATCTCAGAAACTGCAGATTAGATTTTATAAATGTAAGAGTAAAGTATCTGTTTATTTTTTGCTGCTAAGTAGTTAAACTTGAGAAGTCTGGGAGTCAGTGTAAACAGTGATGTAATACTTAATTGTTGCCTGTAGGAGGAGACAGAGTCAAAGATATGAAAGAACCCAACAACCCACCACTGATACTAATGTACAATTATGCACAATTATAAATGAATGAATGTTGCTATGATAAACATACAACTGGAACAATTGTTTATCTCACTCTGTGCACACAATAAGCAGGGTAAGTTCACTCACATTTGGCGGTGACACTGTAGCCACCCAGTGGGGACTGGTGGCCTTCAACGGCGTCGAAGCCAGCCGACACCAGCACCACGTCAGGGGAGAATTCATTGGCAATGGGCATCACCACTGTCCTGTTGGAGCCCATAAACAGACAACAAGGCCTTTAATCATCTTGAGTTATACATGACTGAATTGTAAACCACTCTGGATGAAAGTGTCTGCCAAATGCATAAAATCCAAATGTCTGTCTGCTCCTGGCGTGGAAGGATGTGAGAATCACAGCAAACTGAGAAAGACCCAAAGGCAGTCAATCAGAAAAGATATGTTTGCTATTGTAGTTTTTCACAGCAGGTACAAGGCTAATGTAGCTAAGAGGCAAGGTAATCTTATACTTGAGGTGGCTCAAGACTTTTACAGTACTGTGCCAAAGTCTTGAGCCACCTCTTTTTTTTTTTGCTTTGACACACCTTGTTGGTGCAAAAATACTATTTTAGCTGTCTTATCTCTGAAATGTGGAATAGATACAATTACAGAAAACTGGGAGCAAAATGCCTAAAGACACAAGGTGCCTAGATAAAGGTGTTCCAACCACTCAGCATTCAGTCCACATCTGTTCCTCAAACCTGTAAAGCTATACTTAAATCAATGTCAGCTATTCAACCAAGTTACTGCAGGCTAAGTAACACCTAAACAACACCTGTCGAAGAAAAGTCAGAAGTTAAGTGAATGATTCATACGTAGGTCACTGTGTGTTAACAAACAAAAAGCATTCCTCTGAAACTGGTCAGGTTCAGGGACTGGAACAGCGTTCTTATACAAGAAAGACTCTTTGGAAACAAAATATGAAAAAACAAGGGGTGGATCAAGACTTTTGCACAGTTCTGTACTTTTGACCCATGGTTTGTGACACCATATGATCTTGAAGCTTAGAATTTGTCTTAACAGTATGTCACAGAGTGTCAGACACCACATGAGGCTGTTTACACCTTCAACATGCATTTCAGGTGATCAGATCATGTTCGTATTTCACCCGACTGCATGAGGAGCCAGGTGTAAACACAACCATGCCATACTGTGATCGGATTACTTGACCTTGTTAGCGGAAATGTGTCCAAGTTCTGACTAGCGCGTTACAGGACGAATGCGGAATAGAGGTCAAGCTAGGCTGGAGCTATCCTGAAACAAAACACCTTCTTGAACTTAGGGTTGATGACAACATTCAAGCCAAGTTTGTAAATGGGATGAAAGTAAATGGAAGTAAAACAGTATAAATGGACTCATTTATGTGTTTTTAATGGAAAAAAAAGTCTAACCAGCTCTTATCTGGTCATACTGGGACACCTTTCTCTGCAAAAAGAATCTAGTCCAAGTACATCCAGATATGATCTACAGTTGATGCAAGATGTAAACAGCCTCTCTGAATCAAATGTGAGTTATTAAAGGCAGATAAAATAGCAGGACTGAGTACTTAGAATAGGAAGAGTGAAGAGGTGCTCTGACCTGAAGGCTGTGAGGTACTCAACATCTCCCATAGGGGGATCCACTCCCCCTGTCCAGGCAATGTTCACATTAAAGCCCACACCTGGCCCCACTCCCACCTGCAGACACAGAGAGAAGATATGACATAAGAGCAGATATGGGCAGAGTAAAATTTACGGGAATGTGGACAAACACACATTTTAGCAAACGATGTATCTTTGTGAGAGAAGTACTTCAAGCACTTTTTACAAGTATAACAAATCTTGATGTTGTTTAATGCTTTCTTGTTTGTTTGCATTTATTGTAATGTTAGCTTGTGTATTTGCTGGCAGAAGGTCCCTCGCTGCACAGATAAATGGCTTTAAACAGTTTGCACAGAAGCCTAAGACTTCTGCACAGTACTGTGCATGCCATCCTGAAAACTCACATCAGTACTCCAAAATATTAATTGGCCGGAATATGAAGTGCTTTTGAGGAAATAATGTGATGCAAAACTAATGAAGTTAATTTATAATTTATATGTCACATTTCTGTGTTAAAACTATTGTTTGTGCACCTGCATATAGTGGCTAATTCAGAAATGTTCGTAGGAGAAGTAAAAAATGTTCTCTCCCTCAGTGTATGTCAGTGTAACAGAGAGAGGATAAGGCATGAGACCAGACAAGGGTAAAGTAAAGTAAAGGGGAATGTGGACAAACACATATTTTAGCAAACAACATTTATTTGCTAAAGTGTTGCAGTTTCTTTGGTTTATGAGCCAAGGACCCTCACCTCCTCAGGAGCGCCGCTGCCTGGGAAGAAGTTGCCGTCATCATAGCGGTGCAGGGAGATGTACAGCACGTTGGGGTCGTTGTAAAAGGCCTGCTGGGTCCCGTTACCATGGTGAATGTCCTGTACGATGGCACGGATAGAAAATTGTTTTTTTTTTTTTAGCATACATATCATACTCATACCTTACATGAGAGCCCCCCAAAAATGAATTAACAGGAATATCAAGTACTTTTGACAAAAAATGTGACGAAAAAGTCATTAAAGTTTATATGGCCCATTCTTGTGTTACACCAAATGTTAAATATCCCCCTTAATGTATGCATACAAATAATAATAATATGGTATATCAAATAATAATATCAATAATAACAAAAACAATAACAATAATATGACATAATTGATATAATAAGTGCTGGTCCAGTAAGGGAAGAATTATTCTTCTCACCCAGTCCACAATGAGGATTTTCCCCACACCCAGTTTCTGCTGTAGCAGCTTGGCTGTGACAGCCACTGAATTGAAGAAGCAGAATCCCCTATAAATACAACAAACAAACCCACACAGCTCTGAGTTAAATCAGCAATTAATCTGCAGTCTTGTTACTGCAGCAGGGCCTGTGTGCAAACAACGTCAGTGTCAAAAGGCTGCAAACTTCGGAAATGCTTGTTACGCTACATGTCCAAAAGTATCCAAACTCCCTCTAATATTTGAATTTGGCTATTTTAAGATGCACCCATTGCTGACAAGTGTTCTGTTCTACATACAGCTATAATCTCCATAGAAAAGCGCTGCTCATTAGAACAGGTGTTCTGGAGCAATCATCACACAAACATTTCAACAGCCCTGGAGTAATATCTGTGAGATATGCTAAATCCATCAAATAAGCAGCAAGAGTGTATTAAAGTTTTTTTAGTAGAGGATGTGTACTTATGTTTGTTTGGAAAATGAACAATCTGCATAAATCTGAGTAGAGGCATCAAAACTTTTGTGACTATCATTTTTCATTTAATTAGAGGGGGTCTCGTTTACAGATCACTAACCATCTCACACTGATTAGATAATATAAAACTATCTATTAAGAAATGCGGCACAACCTTTCCACAGCAGCTTGTGAACATTACTATTCATGTATTTAATGTGTAAAGATGACTGGATAACTGCACACCACTCACATGGCAGTGGACTCCTCCGCATGGTGCCCGGGGGGACGGACCACCGCAAAGCCATTCTGTTCATCAAAGAGAACAACAGATGAGGAAACAGACATTAACATCTGCATTTAGAATATTTTTATAAACACACACACATATATATATATATATATA
>JBBIGA010000138.1:1794641-1811139 GCA_037576975.1 Alestes dentex | reverse complement strand
CACACACACACACACACACACACACAAACACACACACACACACACACACAAACACACACACACACACACACACACACAAGAACAGGTCTATAGTACTTTCTAATTAAAAAAACACTGAACCACCACCGTGTACTGACTAACATTATGCTCCCACGTATGACGTACAAACCAAAACACACTGCTGTAATGGAACACTTTATTAGCAGTGTTATGATTCCCTATAGATCACAACAATTGCGTGAAATAATCACTCTAAACATTTTTCCTAATCAAACAGGACTACAGTATCTGAAAGAGGAAAAGGAAGACCCAGCACAGGTCTATAGTGTCTACTGCCAGCATATCTGATGATCTGATTTCTGTAGGTATCCCTTATGGAACTGTTTGCAGTAAGCATTGTAATTTTTATCCGTTCTAGATTAACAATATCGACATCTGAAGCCTATAAATCCATTCAATGCTTTATCTTACGTTTATAATAGACACAAAAATATTTAACCTGGTGTGTAGCATTTCTACAGTGACCCCTTCAGTAAAGAGTCTCAGGACAGCAGCACTGATCCAACATTTGCATTTGGATGTGTCTGAATAACTGTGCCCACCTCTAGCATGAAAGCACACACACATCCACGACAGCTTGCACATACACACTCACACACACACACACACACACACACACAAACAGTGCATACACTAAAAGCACCGCTATACTCACCGGTCTTGCGAAGAGGGAAGTCGTCCTTTCCTTCATAGGCCCCCAGCAGTGGGGGCAGCTTGTAAGATGGTGGGGTGCCTGGGGTGTTGCTCTGTGGAGGGGAACTCTGGTCTAGAGATGCATGGTGGGCACCCCTACATAAACAGAGGCTTGTAAGAATGTGAAGAAATATGCCCCATTCGTATTGTATATATCAGCTGTCAGGACAAAAACTTTTCAAGACAAGAACAAAAAAATTCTTAGCTCTTAATGTAAATGAATGAACAATCTCAAGTGTCCCTTTATGGTCAGTGGAGCTGAAAAATGAGTGTAGCTACAAGGAAGGTGCACCTAACGAAGTTGCTTGTCAGTACATGTAAGTACCTATATGCAACAATAATATACTCCATATACAAAAAAAACCCTTTTATCTAGAAAAAGCTGTACTGTATTACCCAGCTTTTCAGGAGAAGAAAAAATGTTCTTGACTTTTAATATAAATTAATGGAGGTCACTTTGGGAGATAACAAGTGAAGCAGAGAATATCTATATGGTAAATGTGCCTAATGAAGTGGCTTGTGGGTGTAACAATAATATGGCTCATATGTCAGTACTCTCAGTCACCATGTAGCATCTGTAATAGCTCCAGTAAAAGCACAATAAAACAGCCCTAACACGGTATTTTGTTTTTCTCTCTTATATTCCCACATAGCAAGGGCATTTTCAGCCCCATTTGCACAATTCTGCTCTCAACTGTACTAAACACATCAAATGCAACCAACAAATACATCATCCGCCACTCACCAACACTCTAACAGTAACACAGTACAGTTCAAAACCAAGTATCTGATGCAACCAGCATAGCTCAGCCTGAAGCACACGCTTTGGATGCGAAGAGAACGGAACAAGGTCTGATCCTATTTCTAAGGCTCTGATTGTGCTCAACAAAGGGCTAAAAACAATTTGCAAAGGAGAATTTCCGTTCATACAGCTCCCTAATCCCTGACTAGCCTTATTCTAGGCTCTACTCAGATGGGCTGCGATTAGGGGTGCGGAATGTGCCACTCACCAGCACTTCTGGGGGAAGGAATGGTTGAGTCCACCAGAGGGGGGTTCTTTTTTGCTCAGCAGGAACTCCTGGAGCTTTAGTTTGACCTCAGTGCTGGCGATAGCACCTGGCAGAGTGAACACATACACACACACACACACACATACACATACACACACAAACACACACACATCGTAAGATGCTAAATCCAGACCTCTCCACGTGACTGTCCAGTGCTAAGTGATGGACATAGGCCTCCATTACTAAGCTTCATTAGCCTTGTAGCTCCAACACAAAAATAAAGAAGCTTCAGACACCAAACACGTCTTGCCTGATGGACCACATTTGAGATAATGTGCTGCTTGCTTTCCATTAAAATCATGTTTTATTCACGAGTAAGGTTCTGTATGAACAGTATGGAGCATGTCTGCGTTAGCCATTGCGGACAGCAGGCCTGCTGGATTAATGGCGCACTTCTTGGCCATGAATTCCACACCTCCGGCCCATTCATAATCCTCTGAGTGGATTACGTCATGCATGATGGCTGCACAGCTGTTGAATTCATTTAGAGTGTGAACACATTTGTTCCTGAAACATCGCTTAATGTAAAACCATAATTTGATTTACGGCACTGACGTACGGCTGACTATTTATAACCAGAACACACGGGCTCCGGTGCCATTATGCAACCTGCCGCTGTTTTTTCACTGATTAGATTCTTAATGGAGCAAACCATTAAGAGAGAACAGGGGGAGGAAGGTAGCCATTTACTGTTGCCAGGAATAGCACAGGGCATGCTAGCATAAGTTAACAAAAATGTTTTAGGGGTAGTACAAGCAAAACTAGGTTGATTAAGCTTAAAATGAGTATGATACAGCACAGTATCTTTATTCATGGACCTTTGTTTTACTGCTGACTCAATATCTATGTCTCAGCACTTTTTTGTCAGCCAGTGGTCACCAACGGTGCTCCTGGAGATCCACTTTCCTGCTGTGTTTAGCAGGAAAAAACCTGTATCTAAGATGCTGCTCCTCCCCCTTACTTATGTATTAGAAATTTTGAACTAATATGCATTTTGAACTAATGATTGAAACTCTGTTGAACTTATACTGACCTTATGCTGTATTGGTAAACTTATGGTAAACATGTGCTTCCTCATGTGATACAAATTGTACTTAAGGCACTAACTTACCATAGATCATTACAGTGTGTATCCTGTTTTAATGTTGATCATGCTCCCTCAAGAACTTGGTGTGTATTCATGTGTGTAGTAATCCTTCTGGTATTCATCCTTCTGGTGACTGAAGAACATAGATACTAGTAATTAACTCACAGTCTGAGGGACAGACCTTAGGATTAGCTCAGAGGAGAGAGACGCTCTTCTCTCACTACTTTCATTTATTGTTTTATTACTATTTTAATAATAAAGGAGATTCTTAAAGGACTTTGCGCTTTGGTGTGTGATTCAACGAAAAACTGCCCTGACACTTAACACTCCAGCCAGTCAGGGGCTTCAGGTGAAGATCATTACCCAGAGCAGGTGCTGCAGATTGTGGTTGGAGCTAGACTTCTCAGGAAGGTAGATCTCCAGGACCAGGGGTGGTGACCACTCATTTACACTATTTTTCCCTGCAAATGCAGTCAATCAGCCAGCACACATCTGGCATCTGAAGTTTGATCCTTCAGTTTTGAACTGGAGCTTCAAAGTTAATTTAGCTAACCAGAAATGAGGAGAGAAAAAGTGGACAAGCACAATCCGCTAGCTGCGTTTTGAATCACCATTCATTTCTTTACTGGGAAATTTAATTAGGAAGCTTGTCTTGAGGACAAGCAAGTCGCTATGAGATTGACAGCTAAATGCTGTGCAGTCTATATTGTGCTAACTAGTGGAGTATGAGTTTCCATTCCTTGCTTGTAGGTCCAGTAAAGAATTTGAGTAGAGTGAAAACTGTTGTTTTGATGTTTGATGTTTTGTACGTGAGAGGATGGGACAGACAAAAGTGTGAAAGAACACCAGTCAAAAGCTTTTGCACGTGCTGAAATTTTCTACATTTGCATGTTACTCACTTAATATTTACTAAAAATACACGCAACGTTCTCTGCTAACAAATGAATTTACAATTTGTTCACCATCTGAGTGGCAGCGAGAAAATGTCATTTTTATTCATCATTGATCTATAAAAAAGCCATCTGATATAACTATAATTATAATGTGGTTCACCAGACAACTGTTGAGATATTTAAGAGCTATTAAGGGATGCAAGTGCATTTAAAGGACAGCCTAGAATTTGACTCAACATCACCACACAACCAGTTAACAGGATGTCAGACATGCACTGTTATAGATTCTTATAAAGGAAACTTGTTTTATTAGACATATGTTCATTTATATTTGTTTCTTTTCAAAGCTTAACACCTGTGGTTTCTAAAAACCTTTGACTTGTAGTGTAAGTAAAGGTTGGGTTGCTGTGTTAGGTGTGTCTAGTATGTCTTAGGGTCTTCGTCTGTGCTGTGGTCTGTCTGGGTTTGTGTGTGTATGACATGCATACTCTCTTTGCCTTTCTCCTTGTTGCGGAGCATGATGAGCTGTTGCTCCAGCCTTTGTTTCTCCAGTTCTTCGTGCCTTTGCTGCTCCAACTTCCTCTTCTGCTCCAGCTCCTGCTGACGCTTCACTGCCAGCAGCTCCTGCTGCTGCTGCTTACGCGCACACAGACACACACACACACACACGCACACGCGCGCGCGCACACACACACACAGAGCCAGGAGCCAAAGGTAAAGAGGTCAAATAAAGTGTATGCCAACTACGTCAGAGCCTCCCCCGATCTCAATCCAAACTACCAGCCATCAATTCAACCAGTTCCAGCCTGTTCACACACATACTCTACTGTGCCTTAACCCGTCCCCCACACCCGAAATAAGCTAATGTTCACCAATATAATTTCATTCACTATATCACCCTATGCAGTTTTCAGCAGTTGCATTGGTAACTTAAGGGTTGGGGCTTCACACTGTGTTTTCCTAGAGATTGGTCAGTGCAGAAAAAATGCTTGTGATGTCAATTACTTGATCCAGGATGTCCAAGACCATCCAGGATCATGGTTGAGAACCCCTGCTCTAAAAGGTCCTCCCATTTATGCTGTTCTATAATGTTCTCCCCATTCACACGGTTCTAGAATATTTGTCTTATTCACCCTGGTCTAGTCTGTTGTTTCCCATTTACACTAGAATGTTTTCCTCATTCACAGTGTTGTGGAGTGGTCGGTGTACTATGGGGGATGAAAGGTTGGTGTGCTGTGGTCTCGGCAGGTACCTTGAGGTGCTCCTGCAGCTGGACCTCATGTTGGCGGGTGAGGACCTCATGCTGTTTCTGGAACTCAGCGAAGAGCAGCTGCTTCTGAAGCTCCTGCTGCTGCTTCAACAGGAGCAGCTCATGCTGGAGCTGCTGTTCCCTCAGTGCCGGGTCCATCCCGCTGAGGGCGCTCAGCCGAGGGTCCGCCCGCAGCTCTGTTCGCAGGTCCACCGGCCCACCTCCTCCTCCGCCTCCACCCTGTTCCCCACCTCCTCCACCCACCGGACTCTGCATGCCGGAGGACAGTGGGCTCTTCACCTCCACCACTATACAGAGAAAGAAAGAATGGAAAGACAGAAAGAATTAGATTTAAATTCTGCAGGAATCTGAGAGAGGCTGTTTTTTACTTTAGGATGGTCCTGGTCAAATCAGAAAGTTGTCATTCGTGTGATAAATCAGGTAAAACTGTAAATGGTCTTTTTTTTACTACAGACAAACACACTTATTTTATCAACAGAAAACAGAATGGAACATGTCAATGCTACTTCATGTTTCTGAATGCTTTTCAGCTCCAGTTATAAGACTTTCTAACAGGGCCAAATAAACATTCATTCATATGTCAATGAGAGTGAACCGCTTCACTCAGCCAGTGAGTCGTTTGGCTCTCCAGTCAATCAGCCTTCAGTATCAGCAATACTACAATTTTTCTGCACGAAATCTGCTTACTGCAGAAAAACAGGAAGACTGTTAAATTTCCAAAATGAAATGAAAGGCATAAAAGACTGCAAAAGTAGTTAATTGACATTTTTGCCACATTTCCATTAGGATTTGCATATATTTACCTTAAAATATAAATAAAAACAAGTGTCATACAAAACACTGACCACTCTAGACCAGACCACAGAAATCAGCTGTAAATCAGGAGTCCACCTACTTGCACAATAAAAAGGCCACTGTTGGCAAAAGTGTGTGACAGGAGGCATACCGGCGCGTGTGTGTGTGTGTGTATGTATGTGTCTGAGAGTAGCATTTCCGACAACATTGGGATGACATTTGCTGGTGTCGGCCCGCGTTACTGCAACAATCTCTAACTTTCAAATGCCGGAATGTTAACAGATGCCCCCCAGCATGGAGGGTCTGTGAACTCTTCCGCGCTCGACAGCTTTGACCCTGATGTGGGATCAGTGGGAAGAACCCTCACCTCAGGCATTACTAGAGTAGCAAGAGACAGAATATAATCTACGATACTGGACACAGACATTTACATGTGACACATCACGCACCATCACATTTTTGAGGCGAATGCACCAGCAACACCTACTAGGTTCTAATAAAGTCCTAACAATCCATATTTTCAGAAAAAAACAAACATGATTTACATTGATAGAGACCCATTGTGGGATTGTACCTGGAGAGTGAGAGATTTTGATTCTGATCAGTTCATGATCATCATAAAAGTATCTCCTCTGAAATGAGAGGCCTTGTGTTGTTTGATGGATTTATACTGAGAATTAAAAAAGGCCGAAAGGCTCTGTGAAGTAACTCATTAGCACTCTGGCCCATTTGGCTGCGGTCTCCCTGCCCCAGTGTGAATTAATGTGAACCGCTGTAACTGCTGACCACTGCACTGCTTTCTTCAACGACACAGGCGACCTACTGGCACATCTGGCATTTTCTCATACCACACACAGGGCCTCTTTCCCTTCTTTTTCGATCTGTCCATTCTTATCGCTCTACATCTGGACGTTCTCATCACTCTGCCTGTTTAGATTTTATTTAACCCTTAGAACTGAGTGCATTACTAAAATATTTCAACAATTAAAAAACGGTGTAAAACAGTCTAAAACTGGTGTTTGCTCTCCTACATGATCTTTTTGCTGCTCTTTCGCTCAGCCGCTCTCCGCATCCCCCCTCCCTCTGTGGGTTTTCCCTACCCACTTGTGAGCAGAGACTATCCTGAAAGTTCTCCCAGATTCAAAGGTTTCTTCTGTTTGTTTCTTGTTCTTTACGGGGATTTGCAGGTGATGTCATTTTTAAACCCCAGTAGCGGTTATCATTCTTACATGTTTTTAAAATTACAACAACTTTGCTTCTACGTGACATAGGAACACCAGACAAAGCACAGCATGACGTCTCAAACCTTGAACATCAACACAAACCAGGGGAACTTCCATATAAGAATTTGTTTTGCAGTATGTTGACAATTTATCATTTGTTGCATTGCACAGATCTGTGCCGCTTGTGTTCTAAGGGTTCTTTTTTTCTTTAAATAAAATGAGCAGGGGGAAAACAAATGCTCAGAGGATACTCAAAGGCGAATGAGATAAAGAACTCGGTTCAATCAGAGCCCCTCAGACTAATGTCCCTTGCACTCAGTAACCTGGGAACAAGCAATTTAGCTCAGAACACAGCATTATCCCTTCCAGCCAGGGACGGATTATGGGTTGTGTGGGCCCCTGGGGAAAACGTTCGCGAGGCCCCCCACCCCCCCCACCAGCACCACCACCACAACCACCACCACAACCACCACAATTCAAGGGCCCTTGGCAGCCTCCCTCCATGTTTCCATCAGAGGCCCTATAGGGTCAGGGGCCCTTGTAGGCAGAGGATCAAAGAATGTAGGCCCTCTAAAATAGACAAACGAAAATACATTGTTGATAAGTGTTGCAAATTGTTTTGGGTTAGGGGCCCCACGGGCCCCCTGCACCCCAAGGGCCCCTGGGCAGCGGCTCCGCTGGCCCGCTCCGTAATCCGTCCCTGCTTCCAGCACACTCAGCTGTGTCAAGGCCTTACACAGAATTTCCTACTGAAGATACTGTACCTGAGGCTGAACGAATAGGGCTGAATGAATATATTCTTATATTATATTTATTATATACTATAATTCTGTGTACAATACTGTATTGTTATAGTCTGTTGTGTGTCCCCATAGTATTTTTTTTTTTTTTTGGGGGGGGGGGGGGTAAAAGCAAGTGTTAATCAGATAACTTGGAGAAAAAAGACTATCCTATATTCATTAAATATATCCTTGTTCAGGTGGGCTGCATAAAGAAGCTAAGTTTACCCATTACTTTAAGTAGGAAAAAAATAAAATTATTGTCAATTGACCTTAAAATCCTAAATGTAAGTTTCAGCACTTTGACAGATGTAATAAATGCAACATATAGCTTTAAATATATTGCCTAGGCATTTAACTTAACCCATTGAATTGTTTCAGCTGAACGTGGTCAAACGTGGCCTACAACAAAGCATTAAAATTCTAATATATATTTTAGGTCCCACAGTGTCTTGCAGCACCCCTGATCTTTAGCTACTGATCCCACACCACAAAGCCAAAGTGCAAATTTTAAATTAATACTTCTTAGTTTTGGATAAACAGCCTTACTCTGCTGTCAGGAACATGTATTTGTGGTACTACACCCTGTTATCATTTTACTAAGTTATCTAAATGGATTATATCTATTGTCATTTTTTGGTTTCAGTTTTAAGCACAGTGTGTCCCAAATTTCAGATAGCATTTCTCCCGGGAATTTTCATTTGGAGCACATCTAATGCAAGTGGCCACAGGCATGTACTACTGCGTCCATCCATGTTGCATGCAATCATGTTCTTCTGAATTCACAGGTTATGATTTTACATTACATCCTTTTTCCTTTTCCTAATTCCATCCATCCATTTTCTACCCCTTTATCCCACACTCGGGGGGGGACTGGAGCCTATCCCAGCCACTATACCCTGAACAGTCGCCAGCACGTCACAAGGCCACACACAGAGACAGACAACCGTTCACACTCACATTCACACCTAGGGGCAATTTAGTGTGCTCAATTGCTCTCTATCCCCAATGTACGCATGTTTTTGGCGGTGGGAGTAAACCGGAGTTCCCGGAGGAAACCCACGCGGTCACGGGGAGAACATGCTCCACACAGAATGACCCTGCGCCCAACCCGGGAGTCGAACCCAGGACCTTCTTGCTGTGAGGCAACAGCGCTAACCCCTGCGCCACCATGCCGCCCTCAATTTATTCATACTCAAGTAATATCAAAGCAAGCATCGTGGAGCACGCGAGGTCTTTATTCTTCTGTTCAGAAGAGGAAGAAATCTGAACTTAACACAGTGAAAATGTGCAGACGTCTTTTTCTGTACAGACCTGCTATCAGCACTGCATGTGTGTGACTCTTCCCACACAAGACCGTCTCCTGTGTATATTAGGAGCACAAGAAGAGTCCTCTTCTTCGTCTTCAACCACTTCTACTTCCGCCAGCTCCCGATTAAGGGTTGCCACAGCGGATCAACCACCTCCGTTTTCTTCTTTCCTCTGCATGTTCCTCTGCCACATGCATAAACCTCCAACCAGGCCTTCGTCTTCTCCTCTTCCCTGCAGCTCCATCCTCAGCATCCTTCTCCCAACATACTCAGTGTCTCTCCTCAGCACATGTTCAAACCATAGCAATCGCCTCTCTGACTTTTCCTCCAAAAGGTCGAACTCGAGATATTCCTCTAATAAACCAATACCTTATTCTGTCCATCCTCGTCACTCCCAATGCAAGTCTTAACATTTTCAACTCTGCCACCTCCAGCTCTGCTTCCTGTGTTTTCGTCAGTGCCACTGTCTCCAAACCATCAAACCATACAGCGTGGGTCTCACTACCTGCCTGTCACAAATCACTCCTGCCACTTTTCTGCCCATTCCACCTTACCTGCACTCTCTTCACCTTTCCTTCACACTTCCTGTTACTCTGGACAGTTGACCCTAAGCATTTGAACATTTACGTTTACGTGAATGACGTACATCAGCGCTCAAGTAGTCCACATCTGAAACCCTGAAAAGCTGTACTTAAATCAACATCCACTATTCAAGCAAGTTACTGCCAACTAAGTTGCACACCTTAACGAAAAGTCAGAGGTTAGAGCATTTTTTTAAATTAAATATAGGGAAAAGAAATAAATGAGCAATAACAAGAGACCTGGTTAGTCACCAAGGTGCTCCTTGAAGAGGTGAGTCTGCCCAGATCTGATCGGAAGAGGGAATTCATTCCACTACTGGGGGACCAAGACTGAAAAGAGTGTTAATGCATGTCTTCCTCTTCTTTTGAGCAACCAAGGTTCAAGATGAGTAGTGCTTGATGCCCTGAGAGGACGAGAAAAGACACGCTACTTGATCAGTACAGATAAGTAAGGAGGTGCAAGTCCATTCTTTAGCCTTGAAGGCAAGTGTTAAGGATTTGAACTTAATGCAGGCGGCCACAGTGAAGGCTCCTTAGTAGAGGTGTGGTGTGTGAGAATTTCGAAACATTGAAGACTAACCTCGCAGCTGCATTCTGAATCAGCTGAAGTGGTCTTGTCACCTTCAGTGGGAGCCACATTTAGTGGGAGTTGCAATAGTCGAGTTTAACCAGAGATAACCAGAGACTGGACGAGCAACTGCTTAGCTTCAGTGGTGAGAAAGGGTCGGATTCTCCTGATGTCGTAAAGAATGTATCCCGGTCAACCTGCGGCGAGAATGACGGCAACATTTCTTACGTTCTTTGAAGCAGCGATAACCAAGTTCCCCAAGGAAACTGTGAGGTCATGGCTCAGTGATGGACTCCCTTTGATGAAGAGAAGCTCAGTTTTGCTGGAATTAAGCCTGAGGTGGTGGGCCACCATCCAAAAGTAGATGTCAGCCAGACAGTCTGAGATCCGGGTTGAGGAGGAGTAAGAGAGAATAAGTTGAGAGTCATGTGCATAAAAATGGTAAGGAAAAGCATGGAAGGCTATTATATCCCCAAGAGAACGGGTATCTAAGCAAAAGAGAAGCAGTCCGAGGATCGAGCCCTGTGGAACACCGGTGGACAGACTTCGTGGAGCAGACTGGGACTCTTGCCCCTCTTCCTGGTACCTCCTCCACCTTCACCAGTTCTACTCCCTGCATCTTCCCCATTCCACTGCTTTTCACCATTCCCTCTCATTCATGCACAGGTATCCTGTCTTAGTCCTACTGACCTTTATTCCTCTCCTTCCCAAAGTATGTCTCAATCTCATCAGGGTCTCATCACCCTTATTCTTGAAAAATGATACCAGTACACTTCTCCACTCCTCAGTGGGAGAATTCTCTCACTCTCCAAGATTCCAATAAACAATTTGGTTAATAAAAAAAAAAACCTCTAAGCCTCCTCAGGTATGTCATCTGGACCAAAAGCCTTTCCATTCTTCATCCAATTCATAGCTGTCCGTATTTCCTTTTTCCTAATCCTCTGCACTTCCCGATTCACTGTCTCCACATCCTTCAGCCTTTTCACTCACTCATTCTCCTCATTTTTTAGTCCCTCCAAGTACTCCTTCCATCTGCTCAACGCACTCTCCCTGCCCGTGAGTACATCTCCATTGTTATCTTTCACCACTCTAAATCCTTCCCAGCTCAGTCCCTCTGCCTAGCCAATTGATACAGCTCATTTTCTCCCTCCTTTGCCACTTCTCTCTTTACTTTACTTTATGGTTCATCTCTCTGACTGTTCCACTTCTTCTTCGCTGATCTCTTCCTCTGGATACTGTCTTGTACTTCCTCATTTCGCTACCCACTTACCTTGTCCTCTTTCCTCTGTCCAGAATTAGGAGCACAAAAAGAGAGAGGAAGGAAAAGTAGTTCCCATCCTATACAATTACATGCAACCATTACTGTTTTTTTTAAAACCCATTTTAGGTATATGCTTTACATTTCTTAGAAAATGGTTCTTTAAAATGAATGCTAAAAGATGAG
The DNA here is from genome assembly GCA_037576975.1 of Alestes dentex. NCBI lineage: Eukaryota > Metazoa > Chordata > Actinopteri > Characiformes > Alestidae > Alestes > Alestes dentex. Next base: position 1,799,366 of record JBBIGA010000138.1, on the reverse strand, counting down.
ACTTAGTATTGGTTTTATTTTTATGAGCAGCAATCTGATAAAAAGAAACATAAGGACTAAAAATGTTAGCAGTGTGGTATCAGTCTGCCCATCCATACTTCCTGCAGCACACAACTTTGCTGCTGATTTACAGACTTTTTTAATGTTTTCATGTTTTACTTTGTGGCTTTGGAGGATATGTTGTTCATTAAAAATATTCTCATTGAGCATTGTTTTACATACAGTACATACTGTTATAAAAACACTATATTTGGGGTATTGGGGTGCACATCTTAATTATTAAATAATAATACCCATTGCCACAGGTATATAAAATCAAGCATACCGAGACATTTTGGACAATGCCACTTTGTAGAAACATTGTAGACGCAGTTTTGGGAAGAACCTATTCTATTCCAGCATGACTGTGCCCCAGTGCACAAAGCAAGGTCCATAGAAACATGTTTGGACGAGTTCGGTGTGGAAGAACTTGACTGGCCCGCAGGGAGTCCTGACCTCAACCTCATCCAACATATTTGGGATGAACTGGAACAGAGATTTTGAGCCAGGACTTCTCATCCGACATCTGTGCCTGACCTCGTAAATGCACTACAGAATGAATGGGCACAAATTCCCACAGACACACTCCATAATCGTTTGTTAAGCCTTCCAAGAAGAGTGGAAGCTGTTTTAGCCGCAAAGGGAGACTGACTCCATATTAAAGCCTATGTATTTGAATGCAATGTCACTAAAATCACTGTTCGTGTAATGATCAGGCGTCCCAATACTTTTGCCCATATTGTGTATGAGAGGTTAGGTGTGGGAAGGGCTTGTGTTTACTTCGTTTTGAGTGTTTACAGGAAAACTCCTCCCACTTTTAGTTCTTCAGGTTACACGTGTGTGTGTGTGTGTGTGTGTGTGTGTGTGTGTGTGTGTGTGTGTGCATGGAGTGTCCGTGTCAGTGAGTCTCTGTGTTAGTGTGCAGGATGGGCTGTGCCGTGTCAGGGCTGGGTCTGGCTCCCAGGCAGGTGACAGAGACTCGGGTAGAAGAGGAACATCTCACTGACGAGCATATCAGCATGATCAAGGAGTCCTGGAAACTTATTCAGGAGGATATCGCCAAAGTTGGAATCATCATGTTTGTCAGGTGAGTGTATTCCACTAAACGTATCTCTCACACACTCACTCATCTTCACGACGAGCCTTCATCTGGTACTAGCGATTACTCAAAGTCGTGAGTAAATGGCATTTTTCATTTTCTCCAGTGTCGTGTTCATCTCCTCTGTGTCTTTTCTGCTCATAGAGCTCATGTTAACATTGAGCAGCAGTATATGCAGTTTTTACTAGATCTACTTGTTAAATCTGCTCTCTAATTCCCACTGAGGCACTTTAAAACTGACTGCCTCAGGTAAAGCGGCATCTCCGGATCTGCTGCGGTTCCACTGATCGCTTCTCCGCACGAGACTCTGAACGCATCTAAGCAGAACAGATTTTTTTTTTTTTGCCCTCCACCCAATCTCCCGACCCGACTGTCCACAGACGGATGTTCGTTATTCCGATCATGTTAAATCCTTTGGTTTGTGAGTGTCCTGAGATGCACCCTGTTCTCAGAGATGTGACTGGAGCTTGTTTTGAAAGATCTGAGCTGCAACTACGGCTTTAACCTCACACTTCTGTGCTTTGGTTAGGAGAGAATCATATATATTGCTGTAAATGTGACATATATTACTGTAATGCAATTCATATTATATACAATAATATATATTACATGTACAACAAAACATATGTAATATATATATATGAAATATATATATATATGTTGCTGTATGTTTGCTGTGTTTAATAAACTGGTTGTATCAATTTGAGTCTTCTTTGAGAAGAATTCAGAATGAAATCAGTTCCTCCTTTATCTTTATCTTTAATGACAGTGTGCAGAGCTGGCATGAGCTCCACAGGCATGTGCGAACGCCACTGACGAATGCAAATGACCAAAAAGATTAGGACCCTTTCAAGTGATCAGTGATCAAATTTGCTTTCATTTAATTAGTGACATTGCAGGATCTTGAATACTTTTCCATTTTACTGATTCTTTGTTTTTTTAAAAAAACAACCTTACATTTTTGTTGTTCCTTTCCAGGTATAAATAAAAAAAAAATGCAGACTTTCAGTGTGGTATTAGACCTCTGGATCCCACATAATGTTAGCTAAACAAAAAAAAATAGTAGTGAAAACTATTTGAGCCTTTAAAGAATGTGCACTTTTTCACAATCCCAATCCTAACTCATTTCACCAGAGGTGTTTGCATATGACCACATACATATAAGGTATAGATGTTTCATTATCAACCTTTATCAGCCTTTATCAAGCTATTGTCACTCCTATTGATTATGTATTTATCTCATTTATGTTCATTTTAAAAGAAACTGATTGATTTGTACCAGTTTAATTGTACAGCTGTGTGGTTCCTGTAAACTGGATTAGGTTCAGCCCTAATGGCTTCAGCATGCATCTCTTCATAATGGCTCTCTTTCTGTCCCATCTTCTTTGCAGCTGGTCCTCACTGTTGCAGCAGTGAGAAATCTGCAGGATAATTTCAGCATTTCTTCATGTAGAGTGTTAATGTAGTCACATTCGGCGCTGTGAGTGTGTGCTCGTGTGTGTAAGCGCCAGGCAGACAGCGTTTAGCCCTATCAGTGTAAATGTGTCCCTGGAGGAGATCCAGACAGCTGGAAAGACTGACCTTAGTGTGCCGGCCTGGACACACTGGACCCTTAACACAGCTCAGGGCACCCTGGTACCACCACAGTACCGCAAACCCTCTGTCATCAGTCTTATGCAGATTCTGTTACCTGGAGGGCAGTATTATTAATCTACTGTAAGACTCCTGCTCACACTGAGGCACGCTTGAATCCCTTGACATTTTTGCAATTGCTCATTTATATTGAATTCACTCTTATTGAAAGCGCTCCCTGTGTTTACAGTGCGAAGTAATCAAGATGGATGTCTTAAACCATTGTTCAGTTGCTCTTTTTTTCTTCAGGCTCCTTTGTCTCATGCATGCATTAAAGCCACGATTAAAAAAAAAAAATCATAATTTTCCATACATTACAGGATAAGAGGACAGAGTCAAACCCTTAAGTCGGAAAGATGCAAATTATATTACTGCGTTGACATGCAAAATACTGCGTTTCCAAAAGATCTGAAACACATCCTGTGAGAATAATGGGTGCAGTTTACAATACATGTGCACATAAGTGTTTTCAGAAGTCAGCCTTATAGACAAATATGGCCCAGAAATGCCCCCTGATTTTAAGTCACATCCAGCTTTATTGTCTTCTCACCAGAGGCAGCTGTTGAATGTGGAATAAAAATGTGGAATTAAAAATAAACTACGCTTAACCCAGAACAGCAGCAAACTGCGACAACAGCGCAGTCGTCAGTAAGTACAGTAAACAAAGACAGAGGTGCAACTAGTTTATACCCCCTCATACATAATCAGTGCTGTGTTAATGGAAACTAACTGGAAAACCATTGGAAAACAGCTCTTTATATGAATTTTCAGCCTAAAGCAGGTTAGCTTCACCTTTTCGGGAGCAAATTTATCGGGCAGCCAAACAGAACAGGTTCACAAACATTAGTCTTAAAGCCACAAAAAGAGTTTCATTCCAAGGGATGAAGCCAGGTTGGGGTCTGTGGAAAGTGGAAAGTGCTCATGGAGAAATGAATTCTAATTATTTTGGGTGTGATACCACACAAATGTCACAAAGTGTCCTCAGGGGGAAAACAGTCAAACGTGTGAAACAGGCAGCATATGGCCCTTCAAGCAATTCTGTATGTGACTTGCGGGTGTTTTTATTTGAAGGGTCCAGTAAAGATCATAGTGGGCCGCAGTTTGCTTGCCTGTGCTGTAGTCTCTCTTTCCTACCAGTAGTTATACCAATGAATAGTGCTGTTCTGTATAATATTTGTATTTGTACTGGTATCACACAGCAATATTGACTGGTAGACGTGAAAAACATGAGATTGAGGTTCAGGTGTTTCAGATTGTTATCAAACGATTAAATTTATAGAACTATCAAATACATAAAAAAAAACCCAAATAAAACATATGCTTCCTTTCTGAAAACCTGGTGTCCGATTTTTAGTTTCTGGTTCCTGGTTAACATTTATAATACTATGTGTTGCACCTGCTGGTAAGAAAAGAAAACGTTCGTGAACTGTATTAATGCTAACTTAAGTATCATCTGATACCATGATATATTTCATAACCACATTGAGCGTGACCGCCCAGCACTAATCGCAGTAAAACTTTCTTGACAGGCTTAGACAAGGTTAAAGCAGATAATTTGCGTATGCACGCAGGTCAGTTATGAACCAAAAAAGATTCATTATGCATCTGCTAGGTTTACATTACTGTAATCGTTACTCTCTTGCTGGTGTAATGTTTCTGAATAATTTCAGAAAATATATTTTTTTATAAAATGTACATGCACATTCAAGATTCAATTCAAGACTCGAGAGAGTTTATTGTCAGCCCAGCCACATACCCAGGTACACAAAGGGTTGCAATAGCGTTCTCTGAAGCATCATGTGCCACGATGGCGATTGTGTGGCGGACGAAGCGTTTCTTGTACAGTTCAGTGAGTGGTGGGCGGGGCAGAACACTGAATTTCACTGACTTCTATTGATCTGCACAAATGATTCTTAAATTACTTACTTTTCTTTTATTTAAAGAGAGAGTAACAG
>JBBIGA010000138.1:1778770-1790629 GCA_037576975.1 Alestes dentex | reverse complement strand
TGCTGCTACCTTTTTCTGAAGTGTGACATAAATTCCTTTGGAATGCCTTTAAATTCAGTGTAGTTGTGTATATTTTTGGCTCTTTTCATAAGTGGTTAGTAGTTTATTTATTCTGTGATGTAACCTTACTAACAAACAGCACAATTTCATCAAAAATAATGCTAATCTTAAAGTAAAAAAGATGTATTATATCGGAATCCGTATTTGTATCGGCAGTCGTGTATCGGCATTGGATTGGAACTGGACAAACGTGGATCGGCCCATCACTAGTTCCTATGTCACATAGAACCAGTTACTGGGGTTTTAAAAATGACTTTACACGCAAATGCCCACAAAGAACAAAAATGCATTAGGTCTTGGCAACAAACACAATATCTTTGAACCTGGGAGAACTTTCAGGATAGTCTCCGCCCACAAGTGGGTGGAGAAAACCCGCAGAGGGAGGGGCGAAAGAGCAGCAAACACTGATCGTGTAGGAGAGCAAACACCAGTTTTAGACTGTTTAACACCGCTTTTATTTGTTGTAATCAGATTTTACTATGCACGCTGAGTTTTAAGGGTTGCTTCTGTGGTGTCTGACACTGTCATCAAAAAAAATAAATAAATAAAAAGATGACTAAGAACAGTCGATACCTGGAACTCATTGTCATATATCAATCTCAAAAATGCTTTAGGTAAAGCCTTTTCCTAAAGAAGAAAAGCAGGTTTCGGCCACCGACCATGTCTTGCATTCTATTAAAGGGGAAAAATCTTGTTAAACTTTCGTTTTAAACACTTCCACTGATTTCTTACATTGCGAGAGGCTTCGTATTAGATCGATTTACAACGTTTTATAACATACAACAAACAGATTACGATGCCAAGCGTGGGATGGGTGATCTTCAGGTTCAAGTACTGGCAAGAGCGATCTTGCGAAGGGATGCCATCAGTTATCAAGCAAAAAGAAGGAGGGGTTTGGGGAGCTAGAAAATGCAGGTTACAGCTTTGCAACCTGCGAAGACAAAAATAGCAGAGGAAGCCAGGCAGAGAGAGGAGAGCTACCTCCTCATTAAAGATAAATGGAGGGATTGCATAACACTTGGGAGAGGTTTCTGGGCAGAAACAGAGAAAAAGCCCCAGGTCAGGAAAAGAGGAGGGGCGGAACGGACAGGGTGGGAGGGTAAGAAGGAGCAGATTTTTTGCATGCAGAAGCCAACCGGAGCTAATCAATGAAAAAGAGGATGTTCTGGGAGTGAGCCAGGGGGAGCAGCACAGCCCAGATTAAGTCCTCATCAGATTATATCTTAGTGCCTAGATTACTGTAATCACCCGCAGGGAGCGCTAAAAATAGACACATTCTCCTCCAGTGTACCCAACCCCCTTCCCCCCCGCTCGCCAAGCCACTGGCTTTAAAGTGTGTGTATGTGTGTGTGTGTGTGTGTGTGTGTTTGTATGCGTGTCTGTCGCAATTTATCGGGCAAATCTAAATCTCTTGTGTAGCACTTGGCCAGAGATTTACTTTCAAGGAGTGAGTCTTAATCAGAATCTATAGTCTTGCACCAGTCTGGGTTTAGGGGGCTAAGAATAGCAACAGGAATGCAGACTACGAGGTGCGGGTGTATTAGAAGGTACACAGAGCATTAACTGAATTAACTTAGTTACAGTACCTTGCATCTGAGAGATGCAGTAAGTGCTGGTCAATCAACAAGAAATGGTTTGAAATTGATAAACCCATTCAATCAAAAACGGTTACCAAATTAAAATAGAAACCAAACATATAGCAGATCACAGACACATACTACTGATCCAGAATAGATCTAACCTCATTTTGCGTGAATGGGAAACAACCAACTTTGGCACCAGTTTCAGATGTTTTAACATTAATGGCGCTTTTTGCACAAGGAACCGTGCCACACTGAAACAAATGTTTTTCCACTACAAATAAAGCGACTCAAACCTGAGCTGTACCCGAGCTGCTTGACGGCAGGGCCAAAAGCGGGACGCATTTTTCTGTTTGGTCAATATGTCACGACAACAGAAGGACTTCAAAAGTGACCATTAAAAAAAGGAGCGACAAACTAACAACTGGGAGGTCAAGTAGATTTCAGTGGGAGTTTTCTAACGCTATGAGAAATGTCAAGGTGTAACAAGACATCGCTAACAATTCAGCTGGGTTAGATATTTATCACACGGCAATGCTGAGAAACACAAAGCGCACTGCAAGTTCTCTACCATTGCAATATGGCAGAGGTATAGGACAGTTCCTGTACACCAATGGAAAAGTGCTTTAAGGCTTTAAGATTTGTATAACCCTATATTACACTTCAAAAATACACTAAAATAAGCAAAAATATAATGAATTGTATATGTATATTATAAAATGTGCTTGTTCTCTCATTAAGGAGATAGGGTAACTCTCTTGCAGGTCAATCAAATGTTCTCACAGGTCACGCAAGAGATTTGATAATAGTTTCCTCCATGTACTTGCTATATGCTCAACATCACAGCTAAAAATAATCCCAAACCTCAAACTACATCAAGTCATGGAGAGAGACAAACAAAGGCTTAGCTAGCTAAGCTAAAACAGCTAAAGCTAGTGAAATTGTGCTCAACCTATGGTTATCCATGAAAACACAACAAATCCAATCAAGCACTGCAATCCCTCACACACATTGCATACATTTACCATTTTAAAAGAACCGTCCCAAAAAACAAATGCGTCACAATGTCTCATTGCCATTACTGAGATTTTTGCGCTCTGTAGAGCTTCTACAACCTTGTAATGTATTTGTGGGAGGAAATTTAATGGTAAATTTATAAGGTTCTAAAAGAGCCTGCTTTGCCCCAGTGGTGAGGCTGACTCGCCACCACTACATGATGATTTGTAAAGAAGTCAATCGATCCCGACAGACGCCTTCTGGAGGTGGAGGACGTCCATTCAGACCAAGTAATGGATGAAATCAGCGAGCCTCTGCGAGCTGAAAGAAGAAGCAGGCATGCGGCCAAGATGGGTCAGGACCCGTCCTGGAGGAAGCCAGAACTGCTTGAACTGCTTCTGTCTTCAATGCTGGGCAATGTCAAAGAAGCCTTCAGAGTGTGGGGGTCTATCTGATCTTCATCAGCAATTGAGTCACGGATGCTAGTGGTATTTGGCATCACATTTGTTCATATTAAGCTCCATGCACTTGGCCCAATACAAATGTTCTCAGCAAGGCTGCTGAGCATTCGATTCGGAATCCCAACAGCTAAACACAGCGGCGGCGGCGGCTTTACAAAAGAGACGGAAGCCGCTCCGTATATGTACCTCGGTTCTTGCTTTGAGGTGTGTATCAAAATGGTTCCTCGCACATCTCCAGGGGAGCGAGGCTTTCTGACGGGAGCTCTCACTCTCTCCGCCTCTCCCTCTCTCTCTCTTTCTCTCTCTCTCTGCATGTCTCTCTTCTCCTCTGTCTACTCCTGCGTGTTCTTCACCCTTCATCCCCCTCTTCACTCCCAGTGGAGATTAAAGACAAGCTGTGACAGAACCCAGAGTGTGCCTGTGAAAAAGTGGGTTATAAATAAGCTGGGATTAATAATGCACCGGGGGGGTGGGGGGTGGGGTGGTTGGGAGGCGGTGGGGCGCACTGCACTTTTAAAAGGGAGCGCTTCTATTTTGGGTTCCACATTTCTAGCCACACATACTCTTCCTCTCTCTCATACACACACATGTACTGTCTCTCTCTCTCTCTCTCTCTCTCTCTCTTTCGCTCTCTCTGTGATGCATATGTTGCAGCAGTGGAGGAGTGCACAGAGTCTCCCTGCAGAAAGACAAGCTTTGAAGTGAGAGATGGGAGAATATCCCATGATGAGTGTGGCCATGCCTAGTCTGACAGCACTGATTTGAGTTTCTATTGCCTACAAAAAAGGAGATTCCCCTCAGTAAATATTAATACACGCCAGGATTGTGGGTAGGAGGTGTTGTGGTATAGAAGTGAATGCCAGTATGTGTGTAGAAGTATGGAAAACTTCAATATCAACATTTAAAATAAACCTCATAGACCAGCCAGCAATTAGCATTAATACGGTGGTGGCGATTTCTGCTCCAAACTAGTGAAAATGCATTAAAAATATAGTTTTATTGCCTTTTTCTTTCCACGTGGATGGTATAATTTATAATGAATTAATTAAATTTCCTCCATATCTCAGTATAAACAAAAAACATGAAACTCAACACAGGCGGCAGAAATAGTCAACAGTAGTCAGTGACGTTTGCTATGGGACAGCCAACATTTCCCATCAAAAGTTTCAGCACACAGTGAGACTTTCTACACTTAAATGTTAATATGTACTAAGATACACTACAATTGTATCTTAGTACATATCAAACAAATTTACAATTGCTAACAAATTTACAGTGTGTTCACCATCAGCCAGAAATGTCATATTTCTTATTCATCACTATTGATCTATAAAAACCCACCATATATAATTATATTTATAATGTGGATCCCCAGCCAACTATTAGAAATTTAACAAGCTATTTATTGATGAAACAAACAAGTGCATTTAAAGGACAGTCTAGAATTTGACTTTGCATCACCACACAACCAGTTAATAGGATGTCAGACATGCACTGTTACAGATTCTTTCCATGTAATAAAAGAAACTTGTTTTATTTGACATATTTCCATGATAGTTGATCACTCAACAACTTTCTGATAATTAAGTGAAAGTGAAGTGAAAGTGACCATTCTGTCATACGTGAACACACCACAGCACACAGTGTGAACAGCATGAACTTCTTCCTCTGCATTCGACCCATTAACCAAGTGAAGCATCGGGCAGCCAGGAACACAGTGCCCGGGGAGCAGTGTGTGTGGATGATACCTTGCTCAGGGTACCTCAGAAGTGCTTAGAAGTCTTGGGAATCGAACCCACAACTTCCTGATCGCAGAGCGAACGCCCTAACCACTAGACTACCAGCTGCCCCAAAAGCAGTGAAGTGCCCAACAATAAAAATCTGCAAAACTTTTTGACTTGTAGTGTACATACAAAGTTTACCTTTAACACAAAAGATCTCTAAAAACTTCTGTAAGACTGATATGATACACATTTTGACAGATTGCAAGACAGGTGGCTCCTACAGTTTCAGTATAAAAGTAAAGTTAGAATTTGAATGATCATTGTGTTTGGAGGTTTAATTAACTAATCGAGAAACAGTAAGCAGATTAATCGACTATAGAAACTGCTGCAGTCCTGATATGAAGCACATCATGAAGAAGAATTAGATTCAGTGGAAGAGGGAGCATGAAGTTGCCCAGACGAGAAACTGAGCAGGATAACAGGACTTTTAGTAATAAGACAGGAGTGAATGTGAGTGTCTTTCCGAGTCTGGGTGACAGAATAACTTGGTTCTCCATCTGTGGCCTCCTCAGGGACTTAATCCCCATGGAGAGCTGCAGCCTCCCCTCCTGTCCTCTCTCTCCTTCTCCTATTCTATTCTTTTCTCTTTTCCTCTCTCCTCTCCTGTTCTTTTCCTTTCCTTATTTTATTTCCTCTTCTCTTCTTCTTGTTTTTTCTCTTCACATCTCTTCTCTCCTTTTCTTTCTACCTCTCTTCTTCACCTCTTCTCTTCTCTAAACCTCTCCTCTTATTTTCTCTTCTCATTTCTTCTCTTTATCTCTTCTCTTCTCTCCTGATCTTTTCTCCTCTCTTAGTTTTAACTCTCTTCACCTCTCTTTTCTTCTCCTATTCTATTTTATTCTCTTCTTATTTTCTCTTCTCCTGTTTATTCTTCTCTTCTGTTCTCTTATTTTTTCTTCTCTTCATTCTTCTTTTCTCTGCTTTCCTCTTTTCTCTTATTTTCTCTTCTTCTATATATCATTCTCTGTTCTGTTATTCGCTTCTGTTTTCTCTTCTCCTCCCTTCTTTTTCTCTTTTCTTCTGTTCTCCTCTCCTTTCTCTGGAGAATTCTCTTCGGTTTTGAGTCAGAAGAGGAGTTTGCTGACACAATTTGCTGACACCATTCGCCACTCCTCTTTCGCTTTTGGCAGACAGAGCTTTGTTTTAGAGGAGTCTAAATCTCAGCTCAGACGGACGGATGGGGGGCAGAGAGACGGAGCAAGGGAGTAAAGAAAAGAAATGTGTGTATGAGAGAACAGGAGATAAATGGAAAGAGAGAGATGAATGTAAACGTAAAATGAATGGGGGTGAAAGTGGGGAGAAAGAGTGAGAGAGAAATTGAGACATACAGATAAAGGTAGAATAGAAAGAGGGAGAGAGAGTAGTGGGGCAACAGAGACAGAAGCTGTGTTCGGAAAAAGTGCACTCGTTCACTCACTCACTCACTCATTTACTACATAGTGTTTGCTATATAGGGAGGTAAACTAGTGAACAAGGGGAGGCGATGTTTAGTTATTTTCGGACACACGGGATTTTACGTTTTTACTAACTGTTGCTTAATTAGTGCGCCGGATCTTGGCAATTTATCTCTGTCGCATAAACACACGTCTTGTCTCTCCATGTGGACCTATGACATGGGTATGTTGCATTCTACTTGTGTTAACTGTAATAAACAGCAACGTTTAAAATCTGTGCATATCTATTTTTTCTGCAGCACTGGAGTAGCCTACTGACATGATGGGGATTGCAGCTTTTATTATGCTAACAGTGTACATTTTAAATACACATAAATTGTGGCTATATTAGTTACGCCTGTCCATACCACAAAAAATATATATCTAAAACAATGTAACCGAAGGTTTTTAAACAGTGGCTATCTCGCATGCAAGGTTTTTTTTTTATCCCTAAAGCTTTTTCAGTAGCCATGCTAGCTTGCTAAATTTCCGGAGATATGGATCCAATTCGAGCATTAATTTTGATAATACTTGTCAAGATACTGCTACTGAGACAGAGGAGAAGACGTAATGCCATAAGGGCGAGGTGTCTGAGATGTATTTTGCTCATCAGACGTGATCAAAGGCAAGTGGTAAATATTGTGATAGCACCTAGCAGCTAATGTTCGTGTCCTACCTTCATGTAGTGTACAGAGTCTGGACACTAGATTTCGGTGTCGCACAGTGATTTTGTAGTGCACTAACTAGTGAGTGAAATTGACAGTTGGAATTTCGAACAACACTACAAAATGGCTGATTCACTACACAGTGACCTACATAGTGGACGAGTGCACTTTTCAAACACAGCAAGTGAGTGCCAGGGGATGAAGAGATAAATGGTGACAGAAAGAGCAAGTAAGAGAAGTGGCAGAGAGAGACAGAGAGATGGGGGATGGAGTCAGGAAAAAGAGAGTGATCGAAATTAAGTGGTACAAAAATAAAACAAAAAAGATAAAGAGAGAGACATATGTATGTAGTTGTATGTATGTAGTATGTGCCAAAGTCTTAAGCTCATGTGCAAAAGCAAGTTATCTGAGCACTGAGGGACTTTCTGTCAGCAAATGCAATTTAACATTAGAGTAAATGCAAGAAAGAAAGAAACAAGAAAGCCTTAAATAATATCAAGTGTTAGTTTGTAAAAAGTAAGTTTTGTGAGTTGACTGGAAAACACAGGTTCAGTTCCAGATTTCACCTTGATGAGTTGAGTAACCCCCCACTTATATGTGGTTCAGCAGTCGCGTCTTCAGTCTCTCGCGGATTTTTTCTGAGAACCGAATTAATAATTGTTCGCGGAAACCCCCACACATGCGCGGAAACCGCAGATATCCTCTGCATTTGTTTTGCTTTTGTGATGTCTGGGACTCGTCTGCCACGCCCCCTCGTCATCGTGCTGGTTGTTTATGTTTGGGCACGCCGGTTAGCAAGGCAACCAGACGCACCTGAACGGAATGAGCCTCCGCCGCTCAGTGCCACGGCCAAACATAAACTACCTAACACAAGGACGAGGGGGCACGCCGGACGAGGCCCAGAAGTCACAGTCAGCTGTACTCAGAGATGGGAGTACAGAATGTTTGCGAGAATGTTTATTTCTCCTTGCTGCTGATTGGCTGCTGCAGTCCAGAATTTCCCCTGTGGAGAATCTCGAGTGTTCTTGTGTTTTTCGTTTTGTTTTTCTTAAAGCCCTGTATTTTTATTACTGTAAATTAAATGTGTTTATAACTGTATTTACCTGCTTACACCAAAGAAAACAACAGCGCATACCAATGAAAATGCGCTTGCATGAATTACAGTGCAGTCTACATAGGGGTAACATCGGCATTTAACATTCTAGCACTGCGAGAGCAGTTCAGTGTAAACTGTACAGTGCGGGTTTATCTTTACATTTTTTAAGGGTAATGTATTAAGCTGAGTTTTGAATGAGATGAAAGTGTTTTGGGAGCATATCTGGGGGCATTTTTAGGGTTTACACTATAAAAATAGTGTGATGTGTTAAAAAAATTAACACATCACACTATTTTTATAGTGTAAACCCTAAATAAGTTCGCAGTTTTTCACTATACGCGGGAGCTCTTGGAACGTAACCCCTGCGATAGTCGGGGGTTTACTGTATATATACATAGAGAGAGAGAGAGAGAGAGAGAGAGAGAGAGAGAGAGAGAGAGAGCGAGAGAGAGATGTAGTGAGGACGCTGAGGTGATTTCTGAAGGACAGTCATTAATAAATGCTCACTGCTCCCTCAGAGCCGCTCGGTCGTTAGGCTGCTGGACAGTGCTGTGAATCATGGGATACGCTTCCTTCAGCGCAGAAACAAAGCAGAAGCTGAAAAGGCCCAGGCCCATCCTAAATCACAGCATGAGGAGCACACACACATACACAACATGGTGCTGATTGAGGAAACTAAACCGGAACCCCAGTATAAAGATTCAAACTCGACTGGAAACGAACACTAAACATCAGACTCAATCAAGCAACTCCGATTCGTCCTGACAGAAACAAGACCTGACTCATGATCAAAGGGCCTGATCTGAGTGTGATGAGGTACTATTTAGTAGTTTTACCCATTAAAAGTGTTTACTATCTGCTGTGAGGCTGCAAGACCTGAAAAACAAGTAATACAACTGCTAAATACAGCGACTGCATTAAAAACCAGGCCCATCAAATGTCTCAGCACCTTACAGGGCCTTCAACTAACTCCTGGCCAATTAGCTTTGTGTTCCTGTCCCTTGTCCATTCCAGTGTGCCAAAAGAAAATGCCTGAAAGGCTGAAAGGCCCCTGCAGGCTCTCAGGAGCGGTCAATTATTATTTCAGTTTTTCAGCCTTTTTCTCTTAGATCCACCACCTACCTTCTCCCCCAACCCCTCACCACCACCTCTCTCTTTTTTAAGGGCTGTTTTTGCAAAAAGCCAAGCTTACGTCATGGTTATTTTCTTCTGCGACGCTACACCAGCTCCGCTTCGCTGAGACATGCGCGAGAGGGAGAGAGATGGTGAGATGAGGGGAGAGAGAGAGAGAGGGAGAGAGAGAGAGAGAAGCATGAATATTGCTTTCCAGAAATAGCACATAGCAACGTGTGGTAGGCTGCCCTGTCAAATCTGCTCTGCGTCCTCTCTCCTTGTTAGCTGCACACAGTGGGGGGGGGGTGCAGAGAGACAGAGAGAGAAGAAAGCAAGAGAGAAAAAAACAGGGAGAGAGGAGGAGAAAGAGGGAGAAAAAGAATGAGAAAGAGAGTGAGGAAAAGAAAAGTGGGAAAGAGGAGGATAAAGAGAGGCGGAAGAGAGAGAGAAAAAGGAACAGAGAGAGGAGAGCAAAACAGAGAAAAGAGGGAGAGGGAAAAGAAAGAGAGAGAGAGCAAAAAAGAAATGGAGAGAGGAGAAAGCAAGAGAGAGTGGGAAAGAGAGAAGAGAGGGAAAAGGGAGAAGAAAATGAGAGAAAAGAGGAGAGACATAGAGAAAGAGGAAAGAAAGAATGGGAATAGGGAAAGAAGAAAGAAACAGAAAGGGAGCGAGGAGGAGAACGAGAATGAGAAGGGGAGAGAGAAAAAAGGAGGAAAGAGGACAAAAAAAAGAATGAGAGAGAGAAAGGAGGAAAAGAGGAGAAGAAAGAAAGAGGGAAAAAAGAGGGAGAGAGGAGGAGAAAGCCAGAGGGAGCAGAATGAGAATGAGACAGAGGGAAAAGAGAGGGAGAGAGGAGGAGAAAAAGAGGGGTAGAGAGCAGAAGAAAGAAAAGAGGGAGAGAAAAAGAAAAAGAAAGGGAGAGAGGGAGAAAGTAGGAGACAGAAGAGAGAGAGTGACAGAGACAAAGACCGAAAAGAGAGAGAGGGAGAAAGAGAAAGTGTAAAAGAGAGAGAGTGATAGAAAAGAGAAAGAAAATGAAAGAGACAGAGAGAAAAGGGAAAGAAAGTGAGAGCTTTGAACAGGCAGGTCAGACCAAGCCGTTGCTTCTGAGGAAACGCTGCCAAGAGAGATCGGACAGAGAAAAAATGAAAATGGGGTTAGTGCGCAGGACTGGGCGATACTCAGACACGGGAGCGTTTGTGGGCGACTCAGGCTCGGGCCTGGAGCTAATAAGAGAGTGGTTGTAAATAGGTTGTGTGATTTATGAGGCTGAGGAAGCTCCAGTGGCTCCTGAAGGGGTCCCCGCTCACCAGAGCTCTGGGAAAACAAGCTCACGGCAGTTCTACTGTGGAAACCCACAAAAAGACAGCCAAGAGCGAGTGTGTGTATGTGTGTGTGTGTGTGTGTAGGGAAGGTAGCTGTTACCTAAAGGACTTTATGTAGAATTCTCTTTGGATTCCCACCAATACTGAAACCATGTATAAAGCTAAAATTGTAGCTTCAAAAAACACTGTGAAAACACTGATTCTAATAAAAACAAAGCATTATTTTCCCCATAAGTTCTAGGATTAGTCAGTGATCGTAAGATTTATTATTCAGTTACTACTATGGAAAATATAGAAATATTTCTTCCCCCAATATGCTAAACGCAGCAATTACATCGAAATTGTGCACAGAAGTTTTACAGAAGAATGCCACATTTGTGTTCCATACAGAGGATGTGTTAACTTATGTTCACAATCAACAAAACGTAACTTCACAGGGGTGTTTAAACACATACGTATATGACTGTTACAGGCTGAATCAAAATCAGAAGGGTTAGCACTCTCCTCCGTGCATGTAGAGGGTGAAGCTGCGCTGTGATTCTGGGTAAATGGTTGTGTGAAAAAGCCTTCAACCATGTAGATCTGTTTTTACTCATGTTCTTATTGCAGGACAGTGGAATCTATGAAGTTCCTCAGGCCAGTGATGGCCTAATCTCTGAATCTCAAATGCCAGAAGGATCAAAGGCTGCAAAACCACTTTAAGACAAGCAATAGCAGAACTTTTTATATGTTCATATGTTCAGTACCTGTTCAGGACCTGTTCAGTAATCTCTAATAGACTGGCTTATGCAGTTTCTGATTAGGGATGTTTATCAAGAATCTGTACTAAACCAGTACTGAATCATGATTTGTCAATACCAAAATATCTTCTGGACAAATAGTGCTGCTAGTCCTGTTTATGCAACATCAATACATTACGAACTGCTAGTACACAAAGATTCACCCAGAGAAAAAGTTAGTGCTCCACCAAGGCCCTATCACACACACACACACATACATACACCTTTCTGACACTGTATGATACTGTTATCTCTAAATATGTACACAATGTACAATTTCTTATAGGGTGCTAAATCATTATCATTGCATGCAATATCTTAGGAGCCAGACGAAGAGCGGCTCAACAGACTCCTAATGAAGAGGAATACCGTGAGGAGATGTTTTCCCTTGCCTGGACGCGGGTCACCCTCTGGAGCCAGGCCTGAGGGTGGGGCTCGATGGCGAGTGCCTGGTGGCTGGGCCTACACCCATGGGTCCCACTTCCAGAGGAGACATGGGTCCCCCTTCCAATGGGCTCACCACCCGTAGGAGGGGCCATGGGGGTCGGGTGCAGTGTGAGTTGGGTG
>JBBIGA010000138.1:1729568-1746403 GCA_037576975.1 Alestes dentex | reverse complement strand
GAAGGTGGTGTGGTATCTGACTGAGCTGGGGGGGGGGGGCACGCCCATGATGTGAAGAATGTTTAGGCAGCTCAAAAGCCCGGACGATTCTAAAATTCCGGCCGGACGCAGGTTTCAAAAAGAGGACATGTCCAGGGAAAAGAGTCACCCTTCTCATCTCTCTGTTCTGTCTGACTACAAGAAGTGAAACATTTTGCACAGACATTTCTCCTCTGCTGATTTTGGTGAATTTGGTGAAAAATCACTTCATACCGAGTTAAAAATGCATTGTAACGCGCGTTACTGACATTTGCACCAAGTAAAATACTACCAATTTTTTTTCTGAAATGCCTTACATTACCGCGTTACAGCAAAAAGCAATGCATTACAGTAATTCGTTACTTCTGTAACACGTTACTCCCAACACTGTTAATGATTATATATATTTATATTTTATTATATAATTGATTTAATACATATGGGGTCCTCGAGTTAGGAGGTTCTCGACATACAGTGTTTCAAGTTTACGACACTCACGTGGGCGAACTAGTTTAGTGGCACGTGCCGGAAGAATACGCAGAATGTGTAGTAAAGCGCCATATGAGTGAGGCAGTACGCATATCTAAGCACAAGTGTTCCATTTGTGTTGCCTTGTTTGGTGACTTTTTGGCCTTTATCATGGCTTCTGAACTAATTTTTTTACACTCATTTTTGTCATTTTTTTCTTAGTTGTATTTATAAATCTGTGTTAGGATAGGTTATCAACTTAGGCTAGGGCGTGTTACATCATTCAGGTTACATATCTTTCTCAGGAACGGATCTCCGTCATAACTTGATTATCCCCTGTATATACCAAAATGCTGTTTATCCAAAATTAAAAAGAAAGAAGAAAAGTCTATAATGAAAGTGATATTAATCACAATATAGCACTGATATTTCCAGTTTGGGTAAATCCCACTTCAAAACACCATACATCATGAAAAAAACAAAACACACACATGGACTTTTATGTGTTTTGGAACGGAACCGGGGCGAATGTGAAATTGACTACATTTCTGATTTCCATTTTGCTAAACTAAGGACTGTTGTTCTGTAAGCCGAGCAGAACCGCACAGGGTAAAAAACCAAAAGGGACATAACATGATAAGTGGTGCTGAAAGATACTTTCAGTCAGTCAGTCAGTCACTATTTGAAGGTGTGGCACTACCCCCAGTGTATGCAAAGATTTATCAGAGCCTTTTCCACACGTCAACGACAGAGATGTGCTAGTGTTACAGTCACCATGGTAACCACACAAATTGCATTTAGCACTAGAATAAACACAAACAAATAAACAGTGCATGATGATTTAATATGTGTGTGTGTGTGTTTGTGTGTGCGCGCGTGTGTGTTAATTTAACCATTTAACTCCAAGTGTCCAAAGTTACCATTGAGTACCTGCTTTATCTACACAAACACCAGAAGCTGCTGATTTTTGAAGCACTGACTTTTGAACAGTGATGTAAATATCCAGAAATAAAAGTGTAGCACAAATGAATGTCTTTTGCTACATTCAGCATGATGTGCTGTCCAGTTGCCTCTAGACCAGCAGTCACCGCCGCTCCTCAGGCTGGAACACAGTAGCATTTTAATGAATGCAAGGATCTGGGCCTCTACACAGCCTGCCGTGGGCTTGGCTGGGGGGTCTCTGGCCTTTGGTCTGCTATAGCTGGGGTCTGAGGTGTGAAATGCTGTTTCTCGGAGCGAGAGGGTAGCAGTTCGCCTCCACCAAAAAGCAGGCAGAGAGCTGTTAATGGGATGACTCATGCAGCCTCTGGTCTGCTGAGACGGTTGGTGGGGGGGCTGCTGCGCTAGAATACCCACGCTGCTGCACATCCAGCGGGGCACTACATTACCCACGCTGCTCCAGAGACAGCCGAGACCCTCTGCCCCCCGGCCAAAGGGAGCACTTTCAGAAGGTCTGGTTAAAAACAAGGGTTCACATTTATACAATGTTCTTCTTGCCATAAGTGTAGATATTTATAAAAGACTTTATAGGTCTCTCAAAAAGATAAGGTTTCAGGCACTGCAGGACTTATAAATGTAAATGAACTAAAAGTGCAGACAATATTCAGACTATTAGATAGGCTACTATTTATGGCTACATTGACAGTATGTCATACAGAGTGAATAACCATATGACCAAGCACACATGAGAATGAATTTATTATGGTTCACACTTTTGAAGATCAGTAACAAACATTACTGCGTCCTCAAAGGCAAGTTTAATGCTGATGTCTGAATTTAATTTGATGCTGATTTTGTTTTGAAAATTTGAATAAAAAGGTATTTAAAAGAGTAGATAAATCAGTGGTCACCAGCCTGGTCTTGAATATCGACCCTCCTGAGAAGTCCAGCTCCAGCCACAATCTGCAACAACTGCTTTGGACAATTAAGTCCATCTGAAGCCCCTGATTGGCTGGTATTGTAAGCGGGCGGGCAGCAAATTAAAGGCAGACAGGAGTTAAACATTGCAGGACAGCAGATCTCAATGAGAAGGGTTGGTTTAAACCGATGAATCGATGAATAATTAATTGTTATGAGAAGGCCTGATTTCTTTACAGATAAATTAGCCTTTGGGCAGAGCACATCTCCTTTTTATTCTTTTCTATCAGCCAAAGTTGCAACATAATTAACATCATTAGCTCTTTATTGAGCCAAACTAGCATTTTAAATTCATAAATAAAAAATCTGTTGAAAATCCTTCTTTAAATAACATGAATCAAATAAAGTGCTACAACAAAAGTAAAAAGCTTCTGGCTATTGAACTCAATGAATTCATGATTCAGAATGAAATACGCTGTGGCGTTTCGGTAAAGGTGCGGCAGCAGCATTCAAATACAGCGAGCCTGCTTTCATTTGCCTCATTTAGTTTCCTAAAGAACTATTTTAGTATGGTTGTGCGAGTGAGAAGTTTAAATGTATGAAGACACTTCACATTTTACACATTCCTAAAAATAAAAACAGGGAGAGCTCTTTGCATAGAAGAACGATTTTCATTTCCATGCTTGTAAATTGTAAATAAGATGTGTGAGTATGAAGAACTTCGATATAACACGGAGGTTCTAACCTCTACACTGGTAATGAACCTTTACATTATTGTACAAAGATTCTTCATGCCAGTATAAAAGGTTCTTCACACTTGCACAGCTCACATAGAAACATGAATTCTTCTGAAACTGAAATTATTTGTGGCACTTTAACTTTTAAGGGTGAAAAGGACAGTTTAGGGTAAACCATCTATTTAAATGTTCTTTTGAGAACCAGAATTGGTTCTCATGCAAAGAGCCCATTCTGGTGCCTTTATTTTTAGATTAGGGTGTAAGATTAGGGTTATGGCCAGGGTGAAAGTTTGGGAAAACTGAAGTTAATTGAAAAGATTTTTAGTTCATTAAGCACCTATGAAGCATGTATCCAAAAAAGTTGGCTTTCTGAGGACGATCGTTTTTTTTAAGTGATATTGATGCGACAACATCACGTCTCCTTATTTAAAGTCACTCCTAAAGGTCAAACCTAGTTCTGGTGCCTGAATGCCCTGTATATTTCAGTGATATGCCTACTGTAACACACCTGATCCAGCTAATCGGCTCATTAAAAGGCTTTTCCCGAAGGTGAGTGAGTGTGTTAAGAGGAGGATGGGGTGCTTCGGCTTATTTACATTCAATTAT
Organism: Alestes dentex; assembly: GCA_037576975.1. Taxonomy (NCBI): domain Eukaryota; kingdom Metazoa; phylum Chordata; class Actinopteri; order Characiformes; family Alestidae; genus Alestes; species Alestes dentex. The sequence goes on along the minus strand of JBBIGA010000138.1, from coordinate 1,742,717 downwards.
CTACGTTACATCACAGACATACACCACACACGTAGCGTCATAACTGGATTAAGCACGGCGAGGCTTTAACGCTTGCTGTGACGAGGCTAACTGCGGAGGGACCTCGAGGGCAGAACTGTGGAGCTGGAGGAGCTGTTTTTCCTCTCCCACGACGTCCTCTTGCCTCACCTGCTGGCTGCGGCCTGCAACTGCAGTCCCAGGAAGCTCACCCGCCCCCCGCTTGGGCTCCGTCACAACACATCCTGCCCTGTTACAGTGCAGTTCCTGCCACTGACCCACTGTCCATTAACCTCCTGTTTGAAGTTTTCCTGAGAGCCACAAATAGCAACAGGCTGCGCAGGACACAAGTCTTGCACTGTCACTGGAGGCAGCAAAATACCTTCCATTAATATCACCTGAAATGGAAGTTTGTGCACATACAACACACACAACTAGCCAAATGGTACACAAACACAAAACAAAAACACACATATAATAAGGAGATAGCTTGAAGAGCTCAATTGCACAGTGGTCAGTGCTGGGTTGACTTTTGCTGTTCTTTGTTAATAAACAAGAGATCAAGGTAACTGTACTACTGCAAACTGGCTGCCTTCAATGGCACCATTAGTTAAAAATAAACTGGAAGTCTTCACTGTGGTGCTCAATTAGATTAAAACTCTAACGCTCGCCTAGAAAGCCAAAAACGGTCTGAAGACCCACCTCTTCACTGAGCATTGAGGAGAACAACTACATGTTCATATAAAACTTCCCAAACACAAATTTCACACACACAAAAAACTTACTTCTGCGCGTATGATCAGAACGTGTTTTTTTATAGCCTGTAAAGTAAGTCGCTCTGGATAAGAGCATCTGCCAAATGCCGTGGATGTACATGTAATGTAAATGTAACAGAGTGGATACTGGTTCTTAAAGTGGGGTCCGTGACCATAAATAAACAAACATAAATGTCAAAAACACCATGATCTATGAATAAAGACTGCCTTTCATTCTCACTCCCATTCCCATTATCATTCCCAATTCTTTCCAAAGCCAATAATCTACAAACTCTCCCAATATCCTACAGTCATTAGCTTATACTTGATTTAGAGGTGGGTGACATGCCACGAATTTTTCATGACAAACTTTCAGTGCAATGAATGTCATGTTTCCAAAAATGGGTGGATAAAGTAAAGTGGCCGCTTACAATCACGCATGAACACACCATTGCACATAGTGTATACAATGTGAAATTCTTTCTGCCATCAATGAGGGGCACCCGGGAGCAGGCTGTGGACGGTACCTTGCTCCACGGTACCTCCGAGATGACACTAGCAGTGCTGGGATTCGAACCCATGACCTTCTGATTCATCTTTCAAATAAATGGACTTGGGAGTGAAAATGCTCAAAAAATGTTTACATGCTATGTAAAAACTCTTCTTTGAAAAAGAAATTTTGATTTCAGAGATGCTGAACCTTGAAAAGACTTAACATCATAAGAATCATAAGAATGCAACACAAAACAAAAACATGACGTCGACATCAGCAGTATTTTTGAGTGTATTATACCCAAGTCGTGACCATAATTATCCACATTTCTTCTTATGATGTACATGTTTACTTCTTCCCCTGTGCTCCTTATAGAGCAAGAGACAACAAGGAATGATGCAAGAGAAGAGTGACAGAAACCTCAGAACAGGCCATGTTTAAAAGCATGTTTTACGGTTCTAAACGCAGTCCACCAGCCATGTCATGTTTTCTGCTGAACTCCTGCTGCAAGTCTCTTGACCACCTGTTCCAGTTTCTACGGCTCCATTTATAGTACAGGACTTGAGCTACAACCGAATCTGATTTTCAATTGGATCAGATTTTTTTCAGAGCAGTGTGAACCCAAATATCTGATTTTTTTCTAATCTAATTATTTATAAATAATTTTATAATTTTAAAATAAAATTATAATTTTAAAAAGCTCCTACACTTTGTATGGGTAAAAATATGACACTAATACCAGTCAAAGCTCTTTTCCCTGCAATTAACCGAATTTCTATTCAGTAACTCTAATTAATCAGAATGTACATCCCAAGCTGAAAGCAGAAATAGAACATAAATACAGTCCCATTCAGGAAAGAATTAAGAAGATTGAAGACACTAAAGGCTTTTACGATGTGACCTCCAGCAGCACGTGTGTGTTCCTGGAAAGCGCCCTGAGCAAACACTGCACTTTAAGCCTTAGTGCTGATATAATGAAGACCTGGAGGACCCCTAACGCCTCTCTTTCAACTTCTCTCTCTCTCTCTTGCTTCATCTATGTCTCTCTCTCTCTCTCTTGCTCTCTGCAGTGGGCCTCTTTGGCTCGGTGCCAGAACCCATCTGATCACCATTTAATGCTCTTAAACTACCATCTGGGATGAACTTCAACTCCAGCGAGCTGAACAGCGACTGGGTCACCACGGCTGCACAATACAAACAGAACACTAATATTGCTAGTATTGATTATATTGATCATAATGATCTCATTGCAATATAAAATCAGAATCAGAAAACTTTACTGATCCCAGAAGAAATTGCTTAAGTAATGTAATGACTGCAGACACACAGAGATGAATATTATACAAATATAAAATAAAAGTAAAAAAAAAACTGCAGAAAATCTTTGTGCATATCACATCAACCCTTATCTCTGCTGTGTAAGTATGCACATACTGTTTACTGTTTAGTTGCATGAAACTCTATTCTAAAGCTACTACTTTTGTGATTTTTTATTGAATTTTTATATTTTTAATTTGTATATTTCTAAATCTTTGCTGTGTGCATCTGCGTGCTAGCCCTAAATGTCATCTCGTTGTACTGACACATTGACAATAAAGCATCTACTGTATCTATCATTGATCCTCTTACTGGTCTACCAATAAAGTGACATGCACAAAGATTTTCCTTATTTTGACCAACATAAACTACTTTTTCAGTAATTCTGGATTACACTGAAGGCCAAAAAAAATCCTCAGACTATTTTTAAATGTGTGTACCCAGAAAGGCCTTGGTGTATTGTTTTTATTGTCTGTATTGAGAATAGTTCCTCCAGCCACTAGAGATCAAGGGACCTAAATCCTGAATTCGTTATTCAAGAAAGCACAAACATATTTCGTCTACCCAAAGTTGCTCATTATTACTCAGGAAAAATGGCTGATTGGCATGTCTGTGTATCAGCTGTCATGCTCCTTCAAATCGATTGATACTGTTGTGGACGACCACAAGAAACGTGATCGCTGTATTCTTTATTGACCTGCCCAGGCAGCAGGCTGAGAGCTGACCGCTCCTGCCGAGGGAAACTCGCACATCGAGGAGGAGGAGGAGGTGTCATGTGTTACTGTTCTGTAATTACTGTTGTAGAGTAGTAATTTAGGTTCCCAAGTGAACTGCAGAAACGTTATCACACCAAGAAACGTGAACGAGGCATCACTGGCATTTCAGATGATTCCCTTCAAACAAAGGATCTTAATCTATATTTCTTTACTGTAAATTGTGCGTATTTCCAATGCAAAACAGAATCTTTAGATTAACTAAACATTTATTTCAGTTTCTGATTGTCCAGTGTTTACTAGATAAGGGGGTTAGAGGTGGAGTTCAGACAGTTCATAAGACTTAGATCAGTTAAAAAGAAAAATGAAAAAAGGAGGGAGAGAGAGAGAAAGAGAGAGAGAGGGAGAGAGAGAGAGAGAGAGAAAGTGAGAGAGAGAGAGAGAGAGAGAGAGACAGAGAGAGAGAGGGAGAGAGAGTGAGAAAGAGAGTGAGAGAGAGAGAGAGAGAGAGAGAGAGAGATACACTATACACCAGTATTAAATCATTTTGCTGTTTTGAGGGCACAAAAATTGCATTGCCAAGGAACATCAAGTTACAATATACAACATAAACCACAGCAAGTTCCATCTACTACGTGAATGCAGATTTACCCCTTTTTCAGCAAAAATTTCTCAAATTTTGCAGAATTTCAATGAAAAATAAATTCAGAGCCTGAAAAGGTGATTCCCAGGTGGAACCAAAAAAGGTGACACTAGAAAACTGTGACGACTTCAGTGGGCACGGTGTTTGAAAAGAAATCTTTATTATTTTGTGCTGTAGTTTATAATGTGATTTTCACAGTAATTTATGGAGTGTTTTATTTATTTATTTTTTATTTTATACTGCATTTTATATCATTCTTTGCTTTGTGTCTCTGTTTGTCTGTGGAGTCGTAGCAATTTTCTTTCCGGAACACTAACGTTTTCTGATTCTGATTCTGAATCAGAATGCAACAGATGAGAATGCAAGAGAACACTTTTTTTTTGGATGGAAATAAATAACAGAACAGAAGCTTGCAAGTAATAAATGCGGTCCATCTTCTTTTGATGAGGCATCTTTGATTACAGTGGATCTAGTGGAAACGCTGGCTGGCAGAATCCCAAAACAGAACAGCTAAACTGCTGAAAAGTAAAGTGGCCCCTTATATTCATGCAGGAACAAACCACAGCACAGCACTGAAGCAGGGGGACTGCCACCAATGAGGGGCGCCCAGGGAGCAGTGTGTGGGTACAGTACCTTGCTTAAGGATACCTCAGTGGTGTCACTAGCAGTCCAGGGATTCGAACCCACAATCTTCTGATCTCAGGGTGAACTCCCTAACCACTAGGCCTGTAGACTGAACAGGTGGATGTATGTAAATGAGCTGATTTGTGTGATATCGTAAAAACAAAGAATAAAAACTGCTTTTGAAGCTATGATATGGGCCCTTTTCTTAATTCAGTTTTTAAAATTTCACACACTTTTTTAAACAGTGTAGTGTATATTTTCTGAATTTTCTGAAAATTTTTATTTTGACTTTATATTATATTTTATACTGTTCTTGTCTTTGTGGAGAAAATGGAAAATGTATCCTTCATTACATCCTTGAATCCTTAACAGAAAGAAACAGCTAAACTGCTGGACACAGAATAGGTGTGTAATGTATGTAAATGAGTTTTTTTGTGATACAAACAAAGAATTCAAAATAGACAGTTTTGCAGCCCAGGTCTGGACAGTGAGCTGTAAAACTTTTACAAAGTTTGCATAGTAGATCAAACGCATTTATTTCATGAAAGCGATAGAAATTCAGTTTTCCATGACATGGGACCTTTAATATTAACTTGAATTTTGTTTCTAGACAAGTACACTCAAAACCCAACTGTCATGAGGTCAGAAATGCAAACTTGTTTTGTTTATTTTGGAGGATGCAGAGTCCACATCAATCTGCGTCCACTCGTGTCCTGCTTGATGCCTGATTACAGGCTATGATGCAGCAGGAAGCACGGCGGATTATTCCTTGGTCAGCTAGTGGACTGCGTGACTCAGCCCATGCTTACCCAGATGGTGCGAATAAGGAACTATTTGTGAGTTAAAAGTGACAGTACTGATATCACCAACACAGCAGAGGCCTCTCCTTGAGGATCTCACCATGTAAAAAAAGTCTCCTTGCTGCGGAAAACACTGTGTAACAGCTGACTGTGTCAAATACAGAGTGCTGGACTGTTGTATACTCTCCATGAGCTTTTACATAACTTTTCTTCTTTTATCAAGGTTGTGCCGGACAATGTGCCATAATATCAACATGAAATTTCTTTCTTCAGACTTTAGATATTAACAGGGTCATGTATCATATATGTAGCAATTCATTTGCGTCGTGTCACATGATGAGGCCTGCCATCACCAAAAAAGGGGAAACAAGGAAAAAAACAAAGCTATACCAATAAAAGTGCATACAGTCACAGTTTAGCCGCCCCTTCCCGTCATGTTCTGTTGATTTTCTAAGAGAAAATAAGTGCACATCCTACCCAAAGCACTTAAATATATTTTTAGAACACAATTTTTTTATGTGACGAGTTTGACATGTTGGAAAAAGCAAAACTTTTTCTTTCTACCTGCATGTTACATTAAGCAAACAAACAGTAATTGTGCATTGAAATGTATAGTGTTCTCTGTAGAGAACGTGAACTTATTTTCTGGTTTTGAACAGTATTTCTTTTCAAACTGGACAGTTCAGTGTGAACAGAGTAGAGAATGAATTACCTATTGTTTTTGTAATTCGCACTGTGTTATTATTCTGGTGTTATTAACCTTCCAACCCAGAGAGTGATCTCTAAGACTCTTGGATGTCTGTTACACTTGTTTTAATGCATATATGAACAATGTCTAGGTTGGGATGCATCTTATGCCATTAAGGCATACACTGGGATTCTTTCCTTCTCAAAAGTGTAAACTGAACTGGGGGGAAAGCCATATGCTGCAATCTTTAAAAAAATGTATATATCCCCTGCTCCATTCAAACACCCCTAAAATACCTATTACTGGCCACTGCTGTAACAGACAGTATTTAGTGTGGCCTGGATATAAATGTAAAGTAAACGTGATGCGGTTCCTGTGAAAATCATGCAATGTGGCTCAGTGGCAGTGGCTGAGTGCCACTGAAAGCCGGTCCCAGGAATAATGGGATGTCTTGTAGGCGGTTATTTAAAACGTTTACCTGCCACCGAGTGCTGGCTGGAGAGCTTGAGGGTGCATTATCCTAATGACGTGCGGGCTGGAATTAAAATAGTGCGACACTTCGGAGTGCCCCTGCCTTCTGACCTCACTCTGCGTGGCAGAAGGCCGGGGAGGTGAGACGGAGCAGCTCAGGGGAATAAGTAGGCTAAGCGATCACGGAGCAAAGGGAGGGCTGGGTCTCAAGAACCAGGTGACTGCTGCTAGGCAACACAGGAAGCGCAGCGGCTCGTTACGTCACTCTCTCGAGATGTGATGGAGAGAGACTTGCTCAGCTTGACTGTGGTGTAGTGTGAAGCACGCCAACTAAAAACAACACTGTGAGGAAGAAAGCTGGGGCAGCCGCATTAAGACGGCAAGTAGCTGACCATTGGCTTTGACTCTCCAAACCACCATTTCAGATATTTCTGTGATTATACTGCCAGGCCAAAGTTTGGTGACACTGTGCCTTCTGTTGTGACTTTTCAGTTAAGTTAGAAAAGATCCCTGTGAGGATTTAGTTAAAAGGCCCATGTTATTTTGATGTTGTGATGTCACAAAAACTAGCACATTCCCATATATCAAGCCTACAGCAGCTTAGCCCCACCCATAAACCCCGACGAAATAAGGAGAGTTTCAGTCTGGGCTGCTTTTTGCATGAGGCAGCCAATAAAACAGCTTATACTGATAGATTGGGCAGATTCTGCAATACTTAGCTGGTTTGTCAAAGTGTCTGATATGAAGAGCCTGAATCACCTGGAAGGTCTGAGAGCTGATGGGTGCCAGTTTCACAACAAGGGTATAACACGGGGAGACTTTTTTTTCTGAATCAGACAGCATCTTTCAGAGGGCTATTAAAGAATGATTCTGATTCAATCCTGTAACAAATGTACCTGGTAAACTCATGTAGACTGGTAAACTCTTCAAACATGTCATTTATAGTTGCTGAGTGGTCAACTGTCTAAGCGCTGGCCCTATTAGAAAAATGTGCATTTGATCCCCAAAGGTACGGCAGCCAACCTAGTGTGTGAAGCCATCCAATAATGTTGCATTAGAGGAAATTCAAAAAAATGTGATGGAGCTTCTTGAGGAAACACATGCTTCATCTTCCCAGATGGTTGGCCCTTTTAGCTGTGTGTGCTTTAACTGTCGGGTGTTCAGGACCCTGAGTGTGGCAGCACTGCAGATGGAACGCTGTGTCTTTGTTATTTCCTTCAGTACGGCAGGTATGGCAGGAGCCCAAGCGCGCTCAGGGGAAACTGTCCTCCACCAGACCTCTAAAGTCTCAGCTGGGAGACAAGGCTACTGCAGCACAAACCCCCGCACTGCCCTGCGCCGCACCGCCCCGCCGTCACACACCCCTGCATCCCAAACCACTTCCCAGAAGAGCTGACACACAGAGCTGTTCCATGCCTTAAGCTGAACTACACCGTCAGTGCTGAAGCTCCTCTGGAAATCTTATGTGCTTTAGATTTAAGGAACAGTCTGATGAAAAATTACATTTGCAACTTTCCACTGACCTCAGAAGTGGGTGAGCTTCCAAGACTGAACTGGAACTACGAGGCTAATATATTTAACAAACACTAGTAGTCAACAGTCACCCAAAATACATCACCAAAAGTCTACACCCTTGTAAACCACATCCAGATCTTCACAATGGTGGTGCAGAGTTGTCAGTGTAGTTAAGGAAGCAGCAGGACTTACTGTGAGGAAGGCCTGCAGGTTGGCTCAAGCTCATTGGTGGCCATGAGCTTCCACGGCTTGTTGTTCCACTGGGATTGTAGCTCCAATGCAGAACTAAAGTGGTAAATTTCAGACTTGTCTAGGCCTATCGACAGCAAACATCTTTTAAACAGATTCCTTTGAGGCTGCCACTCTGACTTTTATCAGTGATCCACTAATTATCGATGGAGTAAACATATGCACACAATTTATAAAGACAAACACATCACAGTAATGTGCATGAGCGAGACCGCAGCCGCATGTTACGACTGCTCCGGGATCAGTAAAGATTTTTGATTCTGATTCATTTTACTGTGTAACAGCACCCCTTTGTGAAGAATCTGCTGAGCACAGATTTAGAACGACTTGCTGATTCTCTGCTCATCATTTAAAAGTCACTGCAAAGCAAATTCCGGGAGAATGTACATAGATTAGTCAGGGTGGGTAGGGTGGTAGTAGCCTAGTGGGTAAAACACTTGCCTGTGAACCCGATGACCACAAAGTTGCAGGTTCAATCCCCCTATTTTCTACCATTGTGTCCTTGATCAATACACTTAACCCTCAGTAGCTCCAGCGGGACTGTCCCTGTAACTAATGGTTGTAAGTCACTCTGGATAAGAGCATCTGCCAAATGCCATAAATGCATAATCGTAGTTTGAAAGTCCTTAAAATTGAGGTAGTTCTCTAAGAGTGTGCTTTAGGGGGGAGATTTCACCAACTAAATGGGAATATTTTACTAAAAGTATGTTATATTGTCATTGGTGAACCTACACTGCACTACAATGGGAAGTGAAAAACATCTTATATCTAGTCAATACTAGTCTCATTCTGAGACTGCTTTAAGAATGAAAGAAGACCGGAGATGATGTAAGAGGAGGGTTAGGATGATTCCAAGGGAACACTGCTATCATTATTAAGTTCATTTTGTGTAATATGTAATTTCAATTAAATATTCACTGGGTTGACATGATAGCCACTGGAAATGAGATGAGTGCAATTTAGACCTGAATTTAATGAACAGAGGTCAGTTAACTTGTAGCTCTGTTGGATCTGCCTCTGCCCCGTCTCACTCAGCCCAAACTTTACGGTCATGTTCAAAATTAACAGGATTTTGGAAAAACTTTTTCGGAATCATGTCTGAAGTTGTAAAGACTGATATTATCCCTTGTCCACTCACTGCTATTTCTGGAGTTCTCCCGAACCGTTCTGAGTTCACTAAAAAGAAATAAAATGTTTAATCATGTGCCTTTTTGAATGCCTTTTCAATTCATCTTTTTACTGGAAGTCAACCAAGGCTCCATCAACATAGTCTTGGCAGACTGAACTAGAGTAATTCCTTAAACTGGAGGGTTGACTGAGAAGTTTTACACCACATGGCAGCCTTTCCTTTCATATTTTGATAAAACATCCATAGTTCTCATCACTTAGAAGAGCACATTTCCATCCATTTTTCAAATGAATGTTTTCTTTGTTTCCAACTGAACACACGGTGTGACTGTCAGAATTTTTCGAGCTTTCAATGCTTAATTACATATGCTAACCGTGTGCTCTGAATGCAGTGAAACATTGCTTTATGAAAGTGGACCAGTCTGGGCTGGGTTGTCTTTTTTGACAATATTTTTGTTTATTTTATTTCTTATTTGTTTTGTTTGTGTGTGTGTTTGTTACAGGACATATTTGTACAAACAGGACATATTTGTACTCACTGTAAGATGCTCTGTAAATACGAGATAACATTCTAATAAAATACATTTAAATATAAAAAACTGTTGCCAGCTAGTGTGCACACTTGCCATAGCCAGCTAACTAGCATACATGCTAGGTAGCTTGTTCACTACACACAGTTGGATTTTCAGTATTAGGAACCCCCTCCACAGCCCACCTCCCAGCTGAATTTATCCTCAAAGCTAATGAGTTCAGAATATTTTAATGTTTGCTTTATTACCAGCTAGCAAGCGCAGAATACAATAATAAGATGGTTGGCCAGCTACATCACTTTAAATGCTATAAATGTTCTGACCACCCATACATCAGTGCTATTTGATAAAAGTGATGAAAAGTGAATGACTTTCTACCATCAAATTCAAGTTAACATTAGAATCAATGCAAACGAGGAAGCATTAAATAATATATAAAAAATACATTACGTTTTGTGAGCTGGTTAGAAGAACACGGGTCTGAGCCTATAGCCTTTGCATGGATTTGTGAAACTCCATCGTTGTGCAGCTCCTGATTTAATTTAAATGAAGTACCGATTGAGCTGAGCCAGGTATTTCATACACTAAATGAGAACTATAATGTAACACTGGGCATCCGTGAGGAGAGGTCTGGAAATGATTAAGCAAACACACAGACATACATAAAATCACAATTTACAGTACTAATATTCTTTGTTTACATTCTAATCAGCTTTTAGGGATATACTGCTCAGCTAAACAGGTTTTAAATATAATTTTCTGAAACTTCAGCACAGTACTGTAAATGCAGATAAGTTTGTTTCTTTAAGGAAGTGTTCCTCAAACAAGAACAATTAGAAAAAGAAAAAATAACTGCAAATAAGTCATAATAATTTTATACAATTTCACTTGTTCCACCACTCTATACACAATAGCAATAAAATCTATACAATATACAATGGTGATTCTGCCTTTATTCATTCAGGACCATCCTTGAGACTGAACCGACTGTTCGTGTGCCAACACTCAGAGGCATCAGCCACAAACAGCCTGAACTGACTGGGTAAGAGGTGACAGACACTGAAACATGAAGTAAGACAACATAAGACGTCTAGACAGGAGGAAAAAAGGAGAAAGGTCTGATATGAACGCACATCCCTCATAATTACAGTACAATCCATGGGAAGGCTGCACAGTCCATCGCAGAGTAATCCAAAAAATCATGACTAAATGCAATCGCAAATTAACAGATTGCATTTAACAGTATGCTCACTTCTTTATAATCCAGCATACCTAGTTTAAAATAACTGTCAAACGTGGACACAAACAACCCACAGGAATGTTTAGTGTGGCTGTGCATTGTGCACCTTTGATATTCCTCCTGAGCACAGATTATAAATAATTCTATAAGAAATTAAATACTGAATAGTAAAAGTCACTGTTAATCACAATAAAGCATGTTATCACAAAAAACCCTGTAATCAAGAAATGCTCCCCTTTTCCATGATGAGAGCCATATTAGCATGTGGGGCTAATACCTTGAGAAAAGAATCTGTAAATCTCACAACTAACATTTTGTTCCTCAACAACACAGCAATATGCTCTTCACATGCATTAAACCTCAAATGCTGAAGAAAAAGCAGAGTGGTTACGTGACTGACTGATGTTATGTCTGATCTTCAGCTGCTTGACCTGCATGCCCACTCATGACTCAGTTGCTTGCAGTTCTAAGCATTTCAGGTTTAACACGCCGCCCAAGGCTTTGCTGCAGTTCTTTGCTACCTTTCAGTTAAACCTGCAGCCCACCTTCACCAGGATCATATACTTGCTTCTCTCCCATCCATGATTAGCCTCTAGACTTTGGGATGGCTTATGAGGAACAAAACCTCATAACTTTGAGATATAAAGTATCCAAAACTCTGAGGGCCAAGGTCTCCAAAACTCTGAGGGCCAGAGACCCAGAAGGACAAAAACTCCCAAATGCTGAGGAACTACACCTTTCAAACTCAGAGGAACCTGGGGCTGGTTTCTAGGATGGGGATTAAGCCTAATCCAAGTCAAGATTTTGAATGGACATTTGCTATTAAAATGAAAATACAGTCCATGACTTCATCCCAGACTGAACAATTGGCCCAAAGACTCTCAGAAGAGTAAAGTCTCTCCAACTCTGCGAAACAAACAAACATGAACACTCAAGGTCAAAGACTCCCTATGGAAAGAGGTCTCAGGGCTGAAGGTGAAAGAACAATGGATAACAATTTAGTGGACATACTACCCATCACTCATACGTCACACCTAAACACAGCCCTGACTACAACCGAACACTAAAGCTAAATATAAACACAGGTGAAAACAGTATTTAAAACCCTGCCTTGTGTAATGCAGAAGAGTGTGTTTACATTCTCGCAAAGGCCTGTCAAGTCACTGAGCTATGAACAGAGGAGGAGGGCATGAGGGGGCAGAGGTCATGCATACCATGCTGCCAAGGCAACATCTGTTTTTCAATTTGTAATGCTCTGAAATACCTCAAAATTTCCACTCTCCTGCATTCTTCAGCTCTCGGTCTCTCTCTTTCTTCCATTCCTCTCTCTGTCCTACTTGAGGCTCCAGTCTGAAGCCACAGCAGGTGAAAAACAACAAAACGCTCAAGAGCAGACAACAATACTCACCACACAGTAAAAACAGGATTCCAAGTTCTTAAGCACAACTGGAATAGACCACGATCAGAATAGAACAGGTTTTCACTCATGAGTTGTCCAAGTTATTATTTGTAATTATGGCCGGTCTGTAATTTAATAAGGTACATAATGTGAGGCAGGTAAGAGCACTTGCCCTGTATTTGAATGCTGCAGCTACACCTGCACCAAAATGCCACGGAATAATTATGCATGACTCATCGCCTCTAACTTTCTATCTAGAATTTTATTTGATTCCTGTTATTAAAATTGGCAGCTGATTATTTCTCACTTAAAAATTTTAAATGCCAGCTCAGCCAATAATGTTACTCATGTTGCAAAAGTCAGCCAAAAAAGGGCTGTAAAGAAATTGGGATCGGCCTTAAAGCCTCATGACCGGTGCATCCTTGACTTAGAAAGGTTTTCTCAGACGTAGGTGTATGTGACAGGCTGGCAAAAGAGGTTGGACAAGTTCTTATGAAACACGCACGCATGCACGCACACACACACACACAAACACACACACACACACACACACACACACACACACACACACACACACACACACACAC
>JBBIGA010000138.1:1713052-1723604 GCA_037576975.1 Alestes dentex | reverse complement strand
CACACACACACACACACACACACACACACACACACACACACACACACACACACACACACACACACACACACACCTCCGAGTGTTCCAGCAAAGGGCATGCACTCCAATTAAGCACAGTATGTACAGTCATTTACAAGTCAGCCATACAAAAAGAAACAAGTCTTCAAAAAAAGCAACCTCTTCTACAGTGAGCTGGATTCCATGACTAAGGAAAGTCCACCCTTTTCCACAGCAGTTGAAAGTGATCGGCTGAGTTAGAGGACAGTAAATCAGACTCAAGCTCCAGTTGTATGAACTTCAAAGGGACCAGTTTCTGTTGATCTGTGGAACCATGAGATTGAAGCTCCACTGTGAAACAGTGAAGGATCCATAACAAATAAATATTCACCTGCCGGGGGTGGGGTTGTCCTGAATTTTGCCTCCTTTAAGAAGAGATCGACTGAGTTCCTAAGTCACAGCACATTTCCATTTGTAGCAAAGCTGAAGCTGTTTAAATGAGCAGGTAAATTATGATTCAAGAAATTCCAAAAAAAACAAAACAAACAAACAAAAAACCAAAAACAAAAATTCACATTACTGACCTATCAGGAGCAAGAAGCAGATGTAAAAACCACAAGTGTTAAAAGCAAAATAAAGTATGTATATCTTTTTTTTGTACAAACATAACTTAAAGTGATAAATATTAAATTTTGTCTTGTTTTTGCTTTAGCTATGTACACGTTTGATAGGGGTGACCTTAAACAGCCATATGTACAAGAGAAGCCACACAACATTCCCCATAAGCGGCCTCAGGTAAGGACTAGCCTTTGACGTCCAGATCAGACAGCAGGCTGGCTAACATCTCAGCTCAGTCTGAAATGGCTCCCTTTGTGTGTGGGAAGACTCATACTCGCCCTTAACTGTTGATGAGTCACAGTGTTCTTAGAACAGAGAACTTTCTAGGGGGGCCCCCACTGACAGCGAGAATTATGCACACCTAACAACTTCACAGCTAGAATACAGTATATATGTACTAATTATTGTCTTATCCTGTTGTTTTGTTGATCATGTGTTTTTCTTACACTCTCTTGCTTTCTTTACAGTCTGTTTAGTCCAGTCCTGCCTACACTTGTGTAGTCTCGTTTCTGTTTTTGCTCTTTGTCTCAGTCCTAGTGGAGTGTTGTTTGGTTTCACTGGGTACTGTGTAAATGGCTAATATGACAAACCTACTTGACTTAACCTGATATAAAAATAACAACAGACAAGTTAGACAAAATATATAACTGTGAGGAGGCTAAGTGCAGCAACTCAAGCACTGCTTTATCCCTTTCATGGTCAAGTTTATTGGTATATTGTGGTTTCAAACTTCAGGGACCTTCAGAGTCCAGACTTTCACTGTGACCCAACTCGCAGCACAGGGAAAGACCACACATTTGCACTGTCTGGGGGTCCCTGATCAAACATGCTCAAAGTGAGCCTTTAACTGTGGCACCTACTGGACATACAGTGTAGCTAATAGTGTGTAGATAGTGTAGTGGACTGCAGGTGGTAGGGAGCCATTTCTGACTGAGCCCCGATGTGGTCCAACCTGTGCAACAGCGTTCAGACTCAAAGCAAGGGCCAGATGTTTGCACCCCACACTCCACCTCAGCAGTGGAGGTTCAGAGAGCTTTTGGTTGGTGCTAAGAATGCATGACAGCATTACATTTCACAGCTGATGCAGAATTGTCAAGCCTACTAACATCTAAACCAACACAATCTTCTATCCTGCATATCTGCATTACTGATATCTGTATTTTCCACACTGGCATTTCTGGTGAGAGTGCAGAAGTTACAGCAGTCCAGTCCGACTGAGGCACCTGAGGCGTCCTGCAGGCCCCAGTCACTTGCTGTGTGTGTCCTGAACAGATGTGTTCACAGCACTGCTAATGTTACCTCCCTTTACACATTTAAAGGTCAATGTTTTAAGCTTTAGGCCACATAAAGAAGGGTTAAACAGTGATAGTATTGTATGTTTTCCTATAGCCCAACAGGAGCTGGATTTGTTTTACCTGGGGTGTTTGTGTGATTTAAGTTGTGATTACAGGATGATTTTGTGTAGTGTAGTGTAGATTGTAATGAGAGGCTGTCATGTACATCCGGGACACTGGAGAAATCCCACAGTTTCCATTACACCGCCTCCTCTGGTAGAACCAATCCAGTGCCAATAGTGCTTATATGTGATATTCTTCATTTGTGTCCTTGTGCATTTTAAGCACAATGTCCCCAGTGACCTCACACATTAGATTCGACAAAGGGCCTCTTTGGTTTAATGGGGGAGGTTGGTCCCTGACGCTCGCCGCGGCCCACCTGTCTGTATTCGCTGTCCTGGTAAGCCTGGGCCACTGGCAGTGTCCGGGCCACTTTAACATCGGGGTAAGTAGGTGCCTGGCTGACCCGTCCCATGTTGTCAGCCCTGTCCCGAGACACGTAGTAGTCATCCTCGGCTAAGTGACCATTATGGGCATTGTTGGTGCGGTTGTAGTAGGCGATGTGTCCAAGGCCTGAGGCTTGCTGTCCATAACCTGCATTGCTGGGTGACGTGGCCGGGCTACTGACCACTGTGTCTAGAGATGAGACGGCCCAAGTGCGGGAAGAGGAAGCGGAGGGGCCTAGCGATGTAGGCTGCTGCTGCAGGTACTGCTGGGTCCGTGCTGTCTTGTCTATGATGCCCATGAATGGTGTGGCCCGTGATCGCACACTTTCACCCGGGTACGTACCACCTCCCACCATACTGGGTGGCGAAACAGGTGATGAGGCATCACAGTAGCCGCTCTCATAGGCCAGCTTGAGTGGAATTTCCATTTGCTGCGTGGATGCTGACGGCCTGAACCCTGGGCCAAGATTAGCAGCTGAGCCCACAGCCAGACCCAGGCTGCTGCTGGAGGATGAAAAGCGCAGACCCACGCTTTGCGAGTGGAGCAGTGGGCGTGGAGTGGGTAGGTGTGGTTTGGGTTCAGCACTGGTGGCACTAACCGGGCGTCTCAAGGCGTGAGGGTTTTCGGGGGACCCCAGCTGTGCCTGCCTCTCCATTTCATGGGGCGAGATGGGGTAATAGGCGGCAGACTGGCTGCGACTGATCTGAGGTGTCTGGCCATAGCGCAGGCCCGGAGCACCAGGCCTGTATGCAGATGACGGTCTTTGAGGAAGTTCTTCTTCCATTGTGCTTGGATCCATACTGAGTGTTCGCGGATACAGCGATCCCTGTAGCGGAGCAAGATAACCACTCGCTTCCCCAAGATCGTCCATGTCTCCAGGACAGCGGCCGGTCATAGAATGGGCCATCTGGCTATAAGCACTGCTGCCCAGCACGACGCTGGAGTGGACCGATGCGCTTGGCTGGTTGGTGCGGACAATCTGAGCTTTGGCTGGTTGTAGCCATTGGCCCTGCTGTTGCTGCTGAGGAGAAAGTTGAGCAGTCTGGAAGGAGCGCTGGCTGCTTATTTTGGAGAGAGGGGACTTTGGACGTCCTGAAAGCTGCTGATCCTGCTGGTAGCGGCTGGAGGAGGCGGCAGAAGCTGATTGAGGCCGGTACAGGCCCATGTTTTCGGCAGTTGAGGTGGGGCTGGAGCGGTACTGCGGCCCACTACGGCGTAAAGGGGATGGAGGAGGGCTGAAGTGGTAGGAGGAAGAGGAGGATGAGGAAGATGCTTGATGTGCGGGGGATGTATGAGGTGGGCTTGGCCGGTAGTGAGTAGTTTGGTGGGTAGGAGAAAGTGAAGGAGATGTGGACTGATAGCCCTGGCGGGTCGGAGAGGACATAGAGGGTGGAGTGGGGCGAAGGTCAAAGGCCTGGCCCATGGAGGGGCCTCCGGAGAGGTATGGGGAGTCCCGGTGGCTGGGGGATGGAGGCATGATGTTCTGAATTACAGGCAAGCCTGAGGGACTAGAACGAGGTTCAGCAGTGACACCTAGTGGCAGACCGTCCAAATCCCGCTCCAGGTAAACCTCGTCCTCCTCAAACAGGTCCTGCACAGGCTCCATGTCTGAGAGGCGGGGCTCTAGCGGAGGAGGCGGGGCCACTGGCAGATCTCTGTCATGGGAAGGTGGAGAAGGGGGTGGATCCAGCTCCTGTTGCTGAACAACCTGGCGGCATTCTTCCTCTACACGTTGCAGCAGGCGCTGGATCTCTCGGTTGTTGGGGCAGAGATGCATCGCTTCACTCAGGTCCTCCAGGGCTGCGTGGAATTGCCTACACAGAGAAAGAGAAAGAGACGGGGGAGAGAAAGAGAGAGAAAAAGACAGAGAAAAAGAGAAAGGCAGAAAGATGCAAAGAGAGAGAGATGAAATGTGTAAATCAATAAAAACAAACTAACAAGACAGTTATTTGAAAGATTTGTGTGTAAAAATGATTCATAAGTGCTGAGTGCATTTTCAAACCCACAAATAAAACACTAAATTCTCTCAGCAGGACAGCGTCCAAACAAATGAGCAGGAGTGAAGACTCTGTGTGTGCTACTAATCAAAATAATGTGGAACTGAATAAGAATCTTGGACAAAGAAAAAGAACCAGATGTGGGAGATGAAAAGCCCAGTAAAGTAAAGAAAAATAACAAAATATAAGTGGATGTATGAACATGAGCCTACGGTGCCTTATCCTTACAGTAAACTCTGTCGAAACTAAGGGTCAAGACTGTATGTTTTGGCCCCATTTCCAAGACCAGAAAGTGGCAGTTTTAGGCCCTGCCGCCCTGCCTGCTGGTTGCTACCGTTACCTGCTGCTGCGCTTGGCGCGGGCTCGTGCGTAATAGGCCTCATAGGATTTGGGTTTCAACTCTAGAGCCCTGGAGGCAAACTCCTCCGCCATGCCAAAGTCCTGCAAGCAACAACAGGGCCAACAGTCATACACAGAGCCATACATGGAGGAATATGGAGCCAGTCACACACACACACACACCTTTGACACATGATACAATCCTAGTTCTTTAAGAAATTATTAAATGCAACATAAAATCTCAGATTTCACTAAGATCCACTTTGATTGAATTAAATTAGACTCATAAATTAATTAATTTATTTTAGCTAATAAATTAGTGCCTTCTTCATTGAGGATTATTTTTAAGATTAATATTATCGTTGCAATATTTGTGTTACTATTATAATAATACTTAAGAAGACTACCTTTACAAAGGGTTTATAAATGGTCAAAATGAATTTATTAATGGCAATTAATTAGGTAATGGCAGCCTAAAAATGATTAATAAGCAGTTGTAACACAAAAATTGAAACCTATAAACAGTGACTGTTAAAAGTAAGATTGCTGCTTGCTGTTTTAGTCTTGTCCATTTGTCAACATTACACCTGTCATGTTTACCTGATATTCATGACATATAACAGCTCACAGTTGCCTTTTAAATGTATAACTGATCATTAACTACCTGAAGGTGTTTATAACCTATTTAATGCCGATTAATGAAGTAATTAAACCATTCATACACCTTAAATCATCTTAATGTACAAAGTTACCTTATAATCAATTACATTTAATTGGATAATCAATGGATTTGTGCATCCCTAACATGAATATATACAGTCAGAGACACGCACACGTACATACACACACATACATGCCCTCATGATCTGGCTGTGACCTATTACAACAGTAACACGTCAGACAGACATATTTTAAACATACAAATATGAGAAATGTGGAAATGTCATACACTCATACACACTCATATAAGAGACAGGATATACACACACCTATACGCTCTACGGGGACAGCTGGACAGTGTAAGCGTTCTAAAAGACTCAGGCTGAACTCACTGTGTTCTTAACTTACACCTGAAAAACTCATGAACTGACAAAGCAAACCAAAATGAGAGTGATACAGATGGAAAGTGATGATGTTTGTCAGATGTTTGCATCAATTTATCTGGACAGCCCAAAATCAGAGACTCAAAATGCACTCAGGGTTCTACTAACACCCACTTCAGAAAGTGCTGGAGTGCTTTTCACAGTGTCACACCAACTAGCTGGGCAAAATTCTGCACAGAAATAAACAATGTGTTGCATATAAATAAACTGAAACTGATCTAAAATCTGAGTCACGTCTGCAGTCATTATACTGTGTATATATATATACACACACACACATACATTCATGTAACATCAACTGAATTATTTATTATTTATTCTAAATAATTGCCTGGCAAACACAAGTTTTTACCTGTCCAGGCTCCACCCACAAATAGATTTTTCTCATGAGAGGTTGGACAAAATTGGCAAAAAATCCCATTCAGTATAATAAGCAATGGGTGGCTATTTAATACTGAGGGTTCATCATTAAGAACCTATATAATGGGAAATTTAATTTGCTCAACATAACAGGCTGATGCAGTATATAAACACTGATACACATTGATTAAAATTTCAATCAATCCCATCCCTTTTACATCCCAGTGCATACAGTCTATATATATGTAAATAAATATATAGCAAAAACTGCCCATTCTGAATACAATACAATTCCATATACAGCAATTTAGCTCCGCCCATCTGCATTAAAGTTATATAAAGAGTTTGAATGAGGCCCAATGCATGGCAGCCAAACTGGACTTTCAGTGGAGACTGAGCAACTCTGTATTTCAGTCAGTTACTATGACTGGAATGTCAGAACATGTAAACAGTGACAGAGACCCTGGGAATAACGGGCAACTCCACAAGAGCAGAGAGACAGAGCTGAACGACAGGGAGAGAGGGAGGGAGAGAGGGAGGGAGAGAGAGAGAGAGAGAGAGAGAGAGAGAGAGAGAGAGAGAGAGAGAGAGAGAGAGAGAGAGAGAGACAGAGACAGAGACAGAGAAAGACTGAGAGAGAGAAGTGGATGGCTACTAACGTTCATTTTCCTGCGGCAGCGCGACAGGTTAAGCAGCAGGGAGACTTTGAGCTCTCTGAAGGTTTTGAGGTCCTCAGTGAAGCCCTCCCGGGGAAATTTCTTCAGGGCATACTGATACCGCTGGGCCGCCTCTTTCACTTTCCCCTTCTGTTAGCATTCAGGCAACACGAAGCCATTAGAACAGCAAAACACCTCTCTAAAATTAGATCTACACACTTTAGTCTTTTTACTGCACCAAAACAACAGTGATAACCTTTGCAACATCCGCAACTCAAAGCTGGGGGGGGCTTTAAATCCCTCTAACCAATACTGGGTATGGTGACCTTAAACTTGTGCGGTTGCTCTACAGTACCCCATTCTTTTGGCAATGCATTGCTATGCAAGTTATAGATGTGTGTGTGCAACTGAATACCTGTGTCACCAGTGGGTGCACCTTAAAGCTAAAATAAGAGGACGCTTTTGAAAAATGTCTTCTATTTTATTTATGTGATGCACTTTTGTCAAATGGCAACTGCACTTTAGTTCCCAGTACTAGTATACAAAATTCTTGAGCCACACTGCATTTCTTCATATTTTGCTTCCAAAAATCCAGACTTTTTCATATTTTTTATGTAGTCTTGAAGAACAGTTCTCTAGGCTTCCTGAAGGACTTTCATAGACTCTCATTTTCAGTCCAGTCCCTGAACCTGACCAGTTTCAGAGGAATATTTTTTTGTTTGTTAAGCCACACAGTGGCCTATGTATGAATCATTCAAGCATAACAAAGGCCATCTAACTTAAGGTCTGAGACAGAGATCAGGCGGTGATCAGTATACTGGTGGTGCTGAATGCTGACACCTTTATCTAGGCACCTTGTATCTTTAGGCACTTTGCAGCCTGTTGCAGTAAAACATTTGTTCCTATTTCTTTTATTTAATCGACTTAATATGTAAATACTGTAATTTTGCAAATCCTTATGCTTGGAGAGAAACTGACCTTGTAGAATCCGTCTCCTTCCTCGATCAGCTTGCTCAGGAGGACGATCATGATGTCCGGCTTGGAGGTGGCCATTGCCCATGTCGCTGGACCTGAGCCCAACAGGATGCATGGTGAGTTGCGCAACAAACACAAGTCCACTCATTATTCCCTCACACCGTGGGAACATGGCATATTACAAAATCCCTCCAGAAAGAACCTTTTATTTCCAAACCAAACCTTTCTAAACTCTGAAAGACACAAAGAGCAACAGAGTTTAGCCAGGCATGGTGTATTGCATAAACACTGCAAAACTAGAAAAAGAAAACCATTCTGTTTATACAATATAAGAGAGAAGACCATGCATTTCTTAAATAAACCCTCGACTTGAAACCAGCAAAGACGGACAGTTCCATATACCCCTATTATACACCATGTCCACTGTTTACTGACAAAATAAACACACTCAGGTTACAGACACTTCTGAAATGACCAGTATCACAGCCAATCCATAAGAATTACACTTCCTCATCAGTGCCTTGGTAAGAGTTCCAGTGGTCAAGAGATAAAAGAAAACAGGGCTAAAGTAACCTGGAGTTCAGAAGGGGCTCAGACTTTTATACAGTGTTGACTAAAACTCTATATCAGGACAGCAGCTGGTTTAACAGCAAGCAGACAGAGCAGAAAGCACTGAAGGCCATGCAAACATGGGCCACGAGGTCAGTATATAATTGACTGAAACTTTTTGGAGCAATTGGTTGGCAAAAAATGATCCCAGTTCTAGTCAATCAGCCAAGACATGTCTGGTGTCTGATGCTTGCTTTAGTTTTATACTGGAGCTACAGCACTAATCAAGGAGCTGATCAGGTTTCTGACAGTTAACTCTAAAAATGAAAAAATAAAAAGGACAAGTACATATAAAAAGGCTTTGAGTGGAGCAGCTGTCATCATCTCTTCGCCCTCAGTGGCCAGGAAACTGAAAGGACAAGACTGACCTGGCTCTCTCTGAATGGGCAGAATGGCCTTTCCTGCTCCACACATCAGAACAAGTGTCTGTTAGCTGATGTAACAGAATTAGCAGTGTCAAATATATGAAGCAGTCCAGTGACATTGCTTAATATATTTGGGGGGGGGGTTCGAAAAGACATGATGGTACTTTATGTACTAGCCTTCCCAGCTTGGCAGTCAGGCAGACCTAACTAGTGGCAAGACACAGCCACAACAAAATAAAAAGAGACAAAAAAGCAATCCAGTGTGCTTTTATCAGGTTTTATAGATTACAGGGTGTCATACAGTATCAAAGATTACTGGACAAAAGTTTGAAAGAAAAGTGTGATGATCACGCATGCAGTGATGCTAACTGGTGGGGATATTAGGTTCTATTACGTGCTACGTTAGCCTCATACCTCCAGTATAACTAAAGAAAAACTAAAGAAGTGAACTTCAGACAGCAGACATGTCTTGGTTGATCAGCTACATTTTGGTTTAGGGCTAAATCATGTGCATTTGACTTAAAGGAGCATCATGCACATCCAGCGAATTGCTATCCAGTCATGCAGTCATGCATGGATGAGGGCTGATGGAGGAGGGAACAGGCACTTCAAGATGGCGCTCTCTTGTGTTATGGGATACAATAATGGAGTCTTATAACCTGCCCCTAAAAGGGCAGTGAAAGGTTTATGTTTCTGTCCAAGAGCTTTTACAAAGGCACCACACAGAAGGAGAGCACAGAGAGAAGACAGAGAGCTCAAAAAGGACGGGCGGGATAAACAATGACTGAAAGGGGCACACACACACACACACTCATACACACAGGTGAGGGGGTTACCTCGGGCCCTGCTGGGGAGGGTCTGACATCCTGCTTACAGAGGGGGGAGTGGGGGTCAGGCAGACAGAGGGAGAAAGAAAGACAGAAAGAGAGAGATAGGGGAGGGGAGTGAATGAAAAGTGAAAAGCCATTAGGTGGGTGGGAAGGGAAAGAGAGAGAGTAAGCCAAGAATCAGACAGAAAAAAGTGAATGGAAGTGAAGGAAAAGAGAGCAAGAGAGAGCTGAGAGAGAGGAAAAGTGAGAGGGAAAGAAATGTGTGTGTGAGCGAGAGGAGAGAGAGAGAGAGAAAGAAGCAAGAGTGATGGGCTCAGAAGGAGATGGAGGACAGAGAGAAAGAAAGAGACATAGAAAGAGGAAAACGGGAAAATGAGAAACGACAGAGAAATGGAAGAGAAAAGTAGAGCGAGAGGAGGGGAGAGAAAAGAGAAGGAGAACAAGAGAAGAGGAAAGAGTGAGAGGGTGTTGAAGTGAGAGATGTAAGATGAGAGAGTAAGAGCAGTGAGCAGCAGAAGGCAGAAAGGTTAGCATTAGCAGCAGCTCTCACACACCAGTGCAGGCAGGAGGGCAGGGTAGCGGTTAGTTACGCACTGCTGGACGCAAAGACACAGGACTCTGCTTCTATTCAACTGTTCATACTGCACATCAGCCCATTCAGTTTACCTGTCTTCTCCTTATAATCTGCATGTGTTAAAACATTTCAGCAAATACTTTTTTAAAAAATAAATTCCGCCACCACCTTTTTTTCACTTCCACACTCAGAGTGGCACTGGCTTGTGTTATTATTGTATAGTGTTAGTGCAGTAGTGTGTTTGAACCTATTGAAGATTTTACTGTGCTACATATATACAGTTGTGCTCATAAGTTTACATACCCTGGCAGAATTTATGATTTCTTAACCATTTTTCAGAGAATATGA
>JBBIGA010000138.1:1688866-1708541 GCA_037576975.1 Alestes dentex | reverse complement strand
GTTCAGTGGTATCGGTGCATGGTATCGGCAGTTCACGTACGAATACGAGTACGAGTATTTTAACGAAGTATCGGCCCAATACCCGATACTGATATCAGTATCGGTGCAACCCTAATAATAACTTTGCTCAAGATTTGTTGACACTACAAGAAGAAGGTACAGGGTTTAGTTTCTGGCCAGGATGTTTTCACAGTGTTCCTGCAGGTGCTCCAGTTTACCCCCACAGTCCAAGGACATCAGGTGGACTGGAAATGCTAAACTGTCCTTCGGTGTGACTGTGTGTGTCCTGTGATGGACTGGTGACCTGTTCAGGGCTATACTCAAGTCAAAGTGAACTTTATTGTCATCTCACTTATATGCATGTATACAGTGAAACAGAACAGTGTGGCTCCAGATTTTACAGAGAATAAAAAGAAATTCACATTAAAGAGCATCTCCTCTCCTGACGCATCCTGGTGAGATTTAGCACTACTCATTTTTACTTCTAGTTTTGAGTTTACATAAACTAGTTCAGAGTAATATAAATTAGTTTAGAGTTTACATAAATATAAACTCTAAACTAGAAGTAAACATGTGTAATTTAGTACAAGGGTCATTTTTTACTTAAAAAAATTGTGTGCCCTGAGCCTGGGGTAGGTCCCAGCATCCCCCCCCCAACACTATTTAAATACATGCAGCTCAGAAAATAAATTTATGGATCAGAAATACAGTACAATCCTGAGGAAGAGGAATGATATAATTAATATGGAAGATGCAACTGTCTATGCACTTTAGTAAGAGACTGAGCAAGAGAAACACAGGTGCAGAGAAGAATTTCCAGCCTTTCAGCTCCTCCTGCAGAATCTTGTAGAGTAGTTCATACCACTCCTCTACATCACCACTGTCTTAAAAATAGCTCCTGACTCGGGCTGTCTTCAGCCCTAGCAGCATGCAGGACACACCCTGTGGAGTCTTCAGCAGGCCATGAAGGAACACTGAATCTACACAGGCACCTCTCAATTACCCAGCACTGCAGCGAGAACAATGTGTTTGAGTCAGACACAGAGTGTAAGTGTTTGTGTGTGTTCTTTAGAGAAGTGTAAGTGTAGAACATTTAAAAAAGGCAGGATTCAGTTTCTCCTGAACTGCTCAGAAAGCACAGCATTCCTTCTCCAAATTCTCTGCGTGATATCTTGCTTCATCTCTCCTTCTCTCTCTCATTAGTTGGGACAAGTATCTCTACGAGAATCCCAATTCTCTTCTCTGCTCAGAAACTTTTACAAAACTCTCTATAGCTCTGTACATGACTGCGGCACAGTTTAGCAGCCAGTGCAAGGGTCATCTGAGGTTCCTGTTTGTCTCTGCAATAGCACAGCTCAGCCTCACACGTCTTCAGCGTTATAAATATTTGTATTTAATTTTAATCTTTCATTCTCAATAACTAAAAAAATGATTATTGTATTTTTTCTTCATAGAGGTTCCCTGAGGGCTGCAAATTATAAACAATATTCTGGAAATTGTTGTTTTGGGGAGCGAGCAAGTGAAAAAATCCCTCAGTTGACAAAAGATCACTACATCAACCCCCATCAACATAATATTTCACTTCCCCTTCACACTGAACCCTGAAACCACATCGTCCCCCCTAAAAACACCAATTTAACCCCTGTATGTTCCATATGTATTCTCTCTCTCTCTACACACACACATCTATATAATACGCAAAATTAAATAATTAATTCAAAAGTAGTGTATTGCGCACTTTTATTTTTAAAGTATATTAAAAAAGTGCTATATTATCAAAAGTGCAATAACATTTAGTTTGCAAATACTTTAAACAAATAAGGAGCTTTTTAACAACAGTGTCCCCTATAGCACAGTTACACAGTTACACAACTTAAATATTAATGTAATTAAATCAAATATAAAACCAAAGCTATTTTCCCCTGCCAGGGCATTTACATTTTATCTAGTTTGTTATAGAAAAACAAGTTACCCTCAGAGTCCAGAGCATGGAGGGAGCTGCAAAGGGGGACCAACTCCATATGAAAATCTATGTATCTGAATGCAGTCTCATTAAAGTCTCTGTTGATGTAATGGACAGGCGTCCCAATACTTTTGTCCATGCAGCGCTCTCGGCTGGTTTTCGTGGGGTTCTGGCGCCCCATTACATTTGTCCATAGTATATGGACAAAGTAATGGACATATAATATGGACAAAAGTAATGATGACATATTATATGGACATAAAGTAATCGGATGCCTGATCCCACGAAAACCAGCTGAGACACAGAGCACTGCATGCTGCTCACACCCTGAGCACAAAAATGTAACAAACTTTCAAGACAAAATGATGAAAAAACTCTGCATTATTATTGCGCAATTAAATAATTGTCGGCGTTAAGTAAATAATGCATTAACGCGATAATATTAACAAACTAATGTCTGTGTGTGTGTGTGTGTGTGTGTATGTATATATATATATATATATATATATATACATGCTTCTGTATGTAATAGTAACATGATGTGTCTTGTTTTGTACGCAGGGCTTCCAAAAGAGCAACGAGAAAGATGAGTGGACAGCAACTCACCAGCCACGGAGTTGGGGCGAGGCATGAGGTAGAGGGGGATGGAGTGGGCGGAGTGGGAGGCAGAGTGTTCCAGGCTTCTCTCTGGGATTTTGTTAAGGCTGTATGTGGAGGCAGCCATGTTCTCGTCCACACGGTACAGGAAGGAGTCGGTGCCTGGAGTTTTCTGAGTCTGCCACAGTTTGAGGCTGCCTCTCGAGCCCTCGCCATGTTTCCCCCGGTCTGCGTTCTCCGAGTAACTAGTGAGGGTGGCTAGAGGAGAGGCACAGGAGGCAAAGGGGTTAGAAAGTGATAAACAATTCTATGACACTGTTCATTATTAATCTCTGGTGCTGAAGTGCGAGACGGATAAAGGTCATTGAAAACTCCTGTTCGGTCTCTTGCCCAGACCAGTCTTTTGAGGAACTGATCCTTTAAATGGCCACTGCTGTAGATGTCACTTGGAAAAAGAAGGCATGTAACATTTTGTTTGACCAATAATCTCTCATCAGTTTGCTTCCATCAACCAACGGGACATGAAAGCACTCATACAAGCTCTTGTTTGAAGTATCTTCTCTGGTCATTGTTAAAGGGCTTTAGGTCTAGCATGGCAAACACCACAGCATGCAGGGCAGGTGTACCAAGTTTTAGAACCACTGCATTAAAAACACAATATTAAAATTTAAATCTTGTAATCAAGAGCCAAAAACAAAGAAAACGGGTGTGACTTGCTGGCTTTCAATAATAAATTCCAACTGGTATAATAAAATGCCTATTTAAGGAATAGTCTTGAGAAAATAAGCAATAAAAAAGAAACAGTAAAAAGATTTTTTATGCAATGAAAGTGGACAATGTTCAGGCTTCGAGAGGGCTGAAACCAGTGTCCAAAACATTCTTGTTTTTTAGCCACGAATAATCATACAGCCTCCACCCTGAAACACTTATTATACTGGCTCTTGTTAATTCTGTATCCTGAACTACAGAAGACTTCCTCACCGATGATACCGCTGTCTCGGCTCTCCAGTGTCGACGTGGGGCTGGTGATTGAGCCGTAAGCGCCCGCAATGCCCAGGGCTCCAGGGGGCAGTGTAGAGCAGGGGCTGCCAGGAGGGGGCGACGCTGAGCTGCTAGCCAGGCTGGAGCAGGGACTGATCCTCTGTGTCATGCAGACGGCCTGCAGAGAAAAAAGGAGGCGAGTGAATCTTTACTGTCCTCTATGCTGAGCACACATTAAAGATATGGTTTAATGAAAAAATATCTAGACAGTTTTCCATTAAGCCCAGATAAAGTGGTTCAGTCAAGACACGTTTTCTGTATTTATGGAGATCTGGGTTATTATTGACTAGAGACTTCATAGCCCATGTATTAAACTAAAGAAGCTAAATTTGAATACCAAATGTCTCTTGGCTGATGAACTACATTCTTAGCCATATTAGCCATTAAAGGAAAAACATATTTTTGGCGTTTTTGTCATTCCTCGACAGTAGAACACAATTTAATGTAATTCATTATGTATTCATTATGTATGTTAATGATCATTATGTAAATAACGTGTAGGTACTGTCCAGAGTGTAGGTACTAAACAGAGTGTTACGAGTGTTTGGTTTTCAGTAAATGTACTCCTATTCCTTTATACATAGATAGAAGTGTCTGGTGAGCAGCTAAATGTAAATCGATCATCACTCTTCGATAGTGCACCTGTTTTAATGCGATTGTTTTGTTGTGTTTGTTATTGAACGCGCCCCATGGAGTGATCCTGTGTTTCTGCGTTTACTATAAAGCTATTGTGCTTGGTGTGAAAACAGAGACCGTACATGACTTATTTAAACGTTTCTGGGGATCATACACACCACTTACCTTGCTCCGCTCTGCCCCTTCACGCTTTAGAGGCGCTTGACTACAGAACTTTAAATACCTGAGGCATCTGGCATGACCTCAGTGCAAGGAGTTCACAAACGAGGTGTGGGGCTGGGGTTACAGCACAGTCATTCTTTCCCATACACACACATAGCGTGATTGTGCTGAGGAGCACTAAATACACACTGCCGTCCTGTTTTTATGCTGAGAGCTGCACACTCCTGCAGAACACACTTTTTCTGGCCTTCATAGATTTTTCCACTGTAACTCAATATTATGCAACTGAATTCACTGTAACTGACCAACAGACATGGGCAGCACTGCACACTGAGAGTTACTGATGATATACAGCATTGTGCAAAGTCTTGAGCCACCCCTCATTTATTTATATTTGCTGTCAATCACCTTCTTGGTGCACATATTTCTGTCAAACTGTCTTATGGTTGCCATATAGAGTAGATTAAATGAAATAAAATGGGAACACCACCAGCAGACCATCTGTACTAGTACTAGTACTAATAACCAGCCTGATCATCTGGAATCTGTCACGTGGGGCATGGGTAGGGAGGCGCAGATGCAGGATTTCATTTTACTCTTGACTTTATTTACACACACAAAACAAAAACAAGGCACGAGGGCCAAATAACACAAAGAACATCTAACACTGGAGACCTAGCAAACCAGGTGACGGTTGAAACACTCACAAAAGACGGTTATAACTCCACACATTACCAAAGGACAAAGGACGGATATCACAAAAGATGGTGGACCGACCCAAGGGCATGAATCAAGGCAACTTAAATACCCAAACCACCTAAACAGCTGTAACTAAATACGTGACACCAGATCAGGCGTGTCGAACTTCAGTCCAGCACAGTTTGATGGTTCTCCTCCTCAAACACATTCACTAAACCAGACAATTAACTGGTGAGGTGAACCAGGTGTTTCTGAGCAGGGAAATCACCAAAAGGTGCTGGACCTCGGCCCTCCAGGACTGGAGTTCGACACCACTGCACCAGACACTGTGAACAACAGAAACCCCAAAC
The DNA here is from genome assembly GCA_037576975.1 of Alestes dentex. Lineage (NCBI taxonomy): Eukaryota > Metazoa > Chordata > Actinopteri > Characiformes > Alestidae > Alestes > Alestes dentex. The sequence goes on along the minus strand of JBBIGA010000138.1, from coordinate 1,703,093 downwards.
AAGGGCAGCCTCTATTGGCTGCTGTACTGTAAAGTCCAATCACTTAACCTTTACTTATTTCGTGTATTTTACAACACAACTCCTGTTACACTTTAACTGGTTTCTTTAAGACAATCAGCTTGAATTTATTTTTAAGTAATGGTTAATTAGACTTTGTAGTGACCTTTCCCAACACTGTCCAACTGCTCAACTACAGCACAGCCACACACTTCAGAGAGATAAAGATAAAGAAAAGAAAAGCATAAAGAAAGAGAAAGAAAAACAAAAAGAAAGAGAAAGAGACCAAACAAAAAGAAAGAGAAAGAGAGCAAACAAAGGAATGGGGAGAGAAGGAATGGGGGGAGAGAGAGAGAGAGTGACAGAGAGAGAGAGAGAGAGAGAGAGGGAGGGGGGGGGCTGAAAGAAAAAGGGGCAAAATAGCAAGCAAGTGAGATATGAAAGAAAAGATGGAGGAAAATAAGAAAGTGAAACAGAGATGGAAAAAGATGGCAAAAGAAACATGGTAGAAGAACAAAATGAGAAGATAGTTCAATTGAGTGATTGAACAACAGATACAATAGAGAGAGAAAAAAGAAAAGGAAGTGAAAGAAAGAAGGAGCAAGAGAGAAAGAAGAAAGAAAAAAGAGGAACAGAAAATGTGGGAGGGAGAGGGAAAAAGAAAGATAATGTGAGAATGGAAGAGTAAGCAGGAGAGAGAATGTGTGAGTGTGAGGGAGAGCAAGGATGTAAGAAGCAGGGCAAGAAAGAGAGAGAATAAGAGAGAGAGGGAAAGAGGGAGAGAAGAGGAGAGAGAAAGAGAGAGGAAGATAGAGTGAGAAAAAAAGAATAGAAGGATAAAGTAAGAGAAAAGAAGAAAAATAATGAGAGAATAGGAGAGAGAAAGAGAGGACAGAGTGTAAGAGGGAGAGAGAGAGGAAGTTCAGTGAGTTCATGTATAGTCCTCTCTGTGGGGGTGGGGTGGGGGGGGTTCTGTAGTCTGCGGTGAAGTGTATTTGAGTGTGTGTATTAATGATGACATCATTCCGTGAGGAGCATGCAGAAGTCCTTCCCCCTCTCCAGCGTTGGTCTGGTGTTATGCTGGCATGGCTGAAGCCCCCCTGAAGCTCCACACAGGAGCCAGTCTGAGGCCATAAACAACGATTTAACACAAAGCTTCTCATCAGCCCCGATCAGAGCAAGACTGATCCCTCCATCAGACACTGATCCACAAACCCTCACACTTCCACTCCCACTCAAGACTCCCGTCGTACACCTAAAGCCCCTTCATACACATACAGCAACCCTGAGGTCCTCTGGATGTTACCCAGAGGAGTGGTGTGTGTGAATGCAAATGTCTGAATCTGTCAAACCGAGAGAGAGAGCAAGAAAACTGCTAACAATTACAGGAGGAATGAAGCAGCAGTTGAATTTAGAGAATTCAACCAGCGGAATGTCACTTTTTTTCTCTCTCAGAAACGTTTGAATGGGAGCACACTGGAATTTAAAGAATTCGTGGCAACATAATGACCAACTACAACTTCTCTCTGGCTTTTCTACTCCAATAAGCTCCACATAGTCACAACCAAACAATTGTTATAGCTCTTTTTTCTTATTTTTTTCACATTTTATTAATACTATTTTTGTTGTTCTTATTGTTGTTTTTTTTTTCAAATTTATTTTAAAGAGTTTTATATTATTTTAGAGCACCAGCTGCTGTTTCCACCGTGTCAAAATTTCATGAACAAGCCAATAGAAATGATTTCATTACCTTAAAATGACTTACATTTTTTAATACTTAATAGTTCCTGTAAACATCCTGATTTGAAGACATGGTTTTGTTTTGAAAGTGATATGATGTGTCTGTGAGTGTGTGTGAGCAACCCGATCTCACAACTTTTCGTGCAGTCATCACGAAATACAATTTAATCAAAATACGTGCAATTTAATCAAAATACTGTGTTACGCAGTGCACATTAAAACACATAGAGTAGTGAAGCGTTGTCCTAGCACGAAAAAGTGAAGCGTTGTCCTACCACGAAAAAAAGCCCCTAAATCGTGATCGCAGCTTGTATTTTGATTAAACTGTATTTCGTGATGGCTGCACGAAAACTGAGACCGGGCTCGTGTGAGATACCTGACTATCATCCTGTTCATCCATGCTGTAAGGGGCTCTGTCTGAGCTCTCTGTCACTTTGTCTCCAAGCAGGAAGCCCAATCGTGTCATCAGAGTATTCGCCGCTTCATCCACTGAGGGAGGAGGACCCAGCTCCTGACTGTCCTCCCCTAAAGAGAGAGAGAGATAGAGAGGGGGGGTTAATAATGTACGTTACAGCTAATGACAGTGGCATCACTTTCTATACTCTTCAAATGACAGTGGTGTAAAACCGGTGTAAACAGATCATCAGTGTTTCAGGATTCATCTGATCTGAATTACTTGTTACAGATGTGGTACAGGCCTTGAGGGTCCCCTCTGCTGTAATTATCTACAACATTATATTTTTCCTGGATTTGTTCCCAGTTTATCCAAATTAGTCATGGGCAAGTTGTCCATTAGCTAGAACTCCTCCAAAAACACATTTATTCCTACTCTGTTAAATATTTGTTGCATTTGCGCACTGTATATGTACAGCTTCTGTTTGTAATGTTTGTCTTCTTTTTTAGCCAGAATATTCTTTATATTTTTATTCTATAATATTCTTTATATTCCTTATAATTTTTTTCTTTATATTTTTATTACCATGGTTTATTACCTTCCAAATTCATTTTTTAAACTTATATTATTTGACAACTTTATTGCACGGCCTTAAGAGTTGATGTTTCACAACATGCTGTACTTTTATAACAATGTAAGTGACAAATGAAGAATCTTGATTCTTGAATCTTGCTACCAATACTGGTTTAGTGAAGGTTAGTCTTCCAAGACACGTGAACCTCCACCACTTATTTCTAAAGATCAGACAACACTTTTGGAGGAAAAAAATACCAAACTGACAGACCAACACAATGGTTAGTGACGCACTGAATGATGGGGGGAGGAGGAGGGTCATCCAACCCATCCAGAGAGTGTGAGGCCTATTGGAACCTGGCTGGGTCACTTTTTTGAGGTATAATCACCACTTTTCAATGAAGCCTGGATTCAGTGCTGAACTGGCTGGATCAGGACCGTCAGTACATATACATTTACATCTTATCCAGAGCGACATACATCTGCGCTTTGTAGTCCACAAGAAAACACGGCCCTCATACTATCTTAGACTAAAAATTAAGAGCTGCTAGAAGATTAAGATTCCACCAAAGACAAAATAAGTCCTCCACCTATCTGATCACACACAGAAGACTTTTTTGAAGTGAAGTTTGCATTAAATTAGTTCATGACATGAACCTGTAGTTGTTGCCCTAAGTGCTCAGTGGAGAGGTGGGTCTTTAGTCTCTAAAGACAGTGTGGATCTCAACAGTTCTAACTGTCCAGTTCATTCTACCACTTTGGTGCCAATACTGAGAAAAGCCTTGATGTACTTCTTTTACATTTGAAAAGAGGTGGGTTCAAGTTGGGCTGTGCATCAAAGGGTGAGTTATGATCAGGAAATCCCACCATGTTAAGCATGTGCGGTAATTTAATTGGCTAGTAGAAAATGATTGGCTCCTCTTCCCCAAATGGGACTTCTCTGTTTATACAGGCTATAGTGGTGCCTGGAAATGGAGGCTAGACAGCACAACCACAGCAGTCTCCAGCAGAGTCCAGGGTATAACTGACCCAAACAGCCCGCCCCAGCCAGGGCCTTCACACGCCATGAGACCACAGGTCTCTTCAGTTCATTGACAACAGACCTCAAAAATTTCACTCCAGCACAGTCAGAAATCAAACAGAATGCCTGTGGTCAGTTCTCACTGAGAAAGAGTGAGGAAGGACACCAAGAAACTTATTAGCCCATTCCGAACTCAATTAACTCTACTCCCACTACTGCCTCAGTGGAGGCAGATTAAAGACAGCAATTCCCCTGTATTCCAAATGTGGTCAATCAGTTGAGTGTCTGAAGTTTTGTACAGGAGCTATGAAGCTAAAGTAGCAGACAAGTAATGGAAGCTTATATCCCACCAATCACATTCATCCAAACTGCATCACACACAAGTCAACCTGTTCAGATGTTCAACTGAAATAGGCCTGATTATGTGGTTTCTGACACTGTATGACACACTGCAGAGAGAGGAGAAGAGAAGAGAAGAGAAGAGAAAATGGATGAAAAGAAAATGAAAGAAAAGAAATAGACTTGCCTATGTGGTTTCTGATATTGTATGACACAATGTTATCTTTATAAATGGGTCATTGTCAATTTGGAGGCACAGACTGTGACAAGCGTTAGACGATCAGCGCACTTTACATGATTTGTGGGATGTAAGCTTCCATTACTTATTAGCTTCATTAGCCTCATTACCTCCAGTATAAAACTAAAGAAATGCACTTCATATACTTGACTGATTTTCTACATTCTACATTGGATTCTCTAAAATGTGCCATTAAAATTTTTCAATACATGAACATCAAGCATGCAATTTAATACAGCCCTAATCTCAGTCCAGAATTGTTCCACTATCTCTCCCCGACACAAACACACACACACACACACACACACACTTCAAAACCTTTCCCACCACCTTCCCATAATCCTCGGAGGTTGTTTAGGTGTTGATGTGGTTTCAGCAAAAACTCAGACCAGTCAGATATCTGAATTCCTCAAGCTGCTTTCACACACACACACACACACACATACACACACCACACAAAAATGCAAGAAACACATATACACACATGTACACTCACACACAAACACACACACACCTATTCCTGTCCCACGGTAGTAGCGATTACCTACAGAGAGATGAGCTTTCTGAGGATTAGACATTTTTCACGTCTCTCTCTCTCGCTCACTCTTTCTCTCTCTATTTCTCTCTCTCTCTCTATTTGTGTAGAAAATCTAACTTAAATGAAACATTTGGAGCAGAAAACAACAGCTTCAGTCAAAAAAGGGAAATTTTATAAAAATAAAAGGGATATAAGTTTAGAAAAGAAAGGAGAAAACCAAAGAATAAGGAAGAAAAGAGAAGAGAAGAGAAGGTTGGGAGTACAGCAGGACTTAGCACTGCAGAGGAGAAGATAATGTGTTTGTAAAAAAGGTTCTATAAGCGTCACTAAGCTAAAGCCTCACTGTAAAATACACATGCTGCGCTCTGCAACATGAAAACCTCTCACTTTCTCCACATGTGTGATCCTGTCTGCTGCGTGATGGAACCATCTGTTGGAAGCGCTAATGAGAAATCAGCCTGTTCACACACAAACCAGCTCTCACACCTTTTATATTCACACAGGAGCGAATACGCCATCTCATCATCGTCTCTCTCAATCTCTCTTTTCTTCTTTCTCTTTCCCTCTCTCTCTCTGTCTCTCTCTAAATATGCCGCCCTGGCAATGGACCAGACTAATGCAGATTGTTGTCATGGCAACTATCAGTAACCTAAAGGAATGTGCCTATGAACAATATGTATTAGCATCTCTCTTTCTCTCTCTCTTCTCTTTTAATAGTCTCTCACTTCTTTACATTTCTTTATCTTCACTATACCCGTCAGTCTTTCCCTCAGTGTCTCTTTCTCCCTCTCTACAACTGTGCCACTCTGTTTTTTTCAGTCCACTGTCTCTCTTTTCATCTCTGTCCAACTCATCCCTTAATATCTCTCAACTGTACATTCCCTTCCTGTTAGTGTCTCTCTAACTGTACTCTTACTTTTTTTTTTATCCCTTTCCTCTTTCTCTATGCTTGTTTTTTTTATCACTTTCCTCTTTCTCTATGCTTGTTTTTTTTTTTATCACTTTCCTCTTTCTCTATGCTTGTCTTTTTCTTCTTTTCTCAATCATTTTTTTTCTCCCTCTCTCTCTGTCATACAAACACTCTTAATCTTTGTTTTTCTCTCTCACCTTCTTTCTGTCCACTGTATCTCTCTTTAACCCCCACCAACTCACTCTCAACTTTTTCCCTTTCTCATAATCTCTCTCTCTCACTCTCTCTCTCTCTTTGGCTCTGTGTCATGTATGACAGTATATAATTACCTCTGAATCCCACTAATAACAGCAGTATGAATATAAATGTCTCTGTGACGGAAAGTTCTCTCTTTTTTAAAGCCACAGTTCCATGTGTTTAATGTAACACACCAGGCGTGTGTCGCCGAACGTCCCCTGGTCAGGGCAAAAAAAAAACCTAGAAAGAAACAGACAGGCAGACACAGCGGCTTCCAGAGCACATTTTCTGTAGCCGAAATGTGGATACCACACGCGCGCGCACACGCGTGCATTCTTGGCTCAGCACAAAGTTGGCAGGACATCAATACTGTGTGCTTACAGGTAAACACATACACACACACAGGTACAAACACATGTAGATGGTTACACAGCGTGAGGAAACACAATGGTGTGTAAAGGTGAAAAAGAGCAAGAAAAGGAGAGAGAGAGAGCGAGAGAGAGAAAGGCTGTAATTTATGACTACAGGTTAACCACATTTGAGTGACCCCCTGTCACCATGGCCTGCCAAAAACAACACACACACACACACACAGCTCTGTTAAAACTGGATCCTGCTGGTCTGGTTTGCTGAGGGGTGTGAAGCAGTCTGCTCTGATCATGGAGAGGGGGGCTTTCATTCTGTCAATCAAAACTCAAGTCATGGACTTAGACTGAGTCTACTGAGTCAGCTTTGCTGAATCAAATGAGTCAACTGGTTCAGCTACTGATTAAATCGAGTCTACTGATTCAACGTCAATGAATAAACCGACTATGTCAGCTCTACTGAATGAGACAATTTAACTACATAAACTGAGTGAACTGATTCACATTACACTGAATTAACGGAGTTAACTGAGTCCGCTTCACTGAGTCAATAGGGTCATCATCGTTTCATTCACTAAATCAGCAAAGGCAACTTCGCCAAATAAAATTATTATTTCAGCTTTACTGAACCAGCTTCATTGTGGGAAACACAAAACACCTTTTATTTACGGTTAGATTCATATCAGGATTCCTGGAACTGAATCCAGGTCAAAGAGACCAATCTGCAATTTTGCAAACCTTACTGTTGCTTCACTTGCCTGCTGTCTCCGTCAAATTGTGTGTAACAGTATGCAGTACTTCCCTCCAGGTGAGAGAGTGGAAGCACTCTAATCACTCAAATATGTAAAAGAAATTTGGGGTGGCACCCAGGGTGAGCACTAAGAATCCAAGGATAGGAAGTGCCACTCTGGCTTCGTCTCTGCCTCATTGTGCCGCCCCTTAGTTCTGCTTTGGCAAGAATCACATTAATCCATGCTCAGTAGAGGCCTCTTACTGACAGTCAAAGATCAGTCAAAACATTTGTTTGCAGCTATATGCACATATCAGCCACAACATCAAAACTTCACTAAAGGACATGCTGGCATCTCTGGAGAATATGAAGACATGAGTCTAGTACTGTACATACACGTATATTTAGCAGAATCAACTACATTGATTCAGCTGAATCATCTGAACTAAACTGAAACAGCAGCAATGCTGCTTAGGTCCTACACGAAGCTCAGCTGTTTAAGTCATATGGTTTCCTATAGACAGATCCCAGAGGATCCCCTCCATGCTAACATCTTTAACTTCTCCACACGACAACAAAATAAACTGCTTCCTTTCCACTCCTCCCCCCTCTGTCCCAATCCCCACAACAGCCGACCCATGGGGATCAGACTCCTGTGCTGCTTGTGCTTGCTCAAGAAGAGCTTTGCAGGGGTTCGGATCTCGTAGTTGTCAATCATGTCCCTGTCTATCTATGCCTCGAGGCCTGAAGCCACTGGGACCCAGCCAAAGCTTTGACTTATAGCATGATGCGCACGGGCTTTTGAAGAGTGAGAAGAGATCAGCGGCCGGGCAGAAGCTTGCGCAGACCCACAGTCGCTTGCAAACCGCATGTGCAGGGGAAAACTGCTTAGGCTGCAGAGAATATGAAACCCAGTGAAAGAGAAAAAAATGCAGAGTGGTGTGTTTTAATGGCAGTGTTGTACAGAAAACCTTGCATAGCATTTAATCGAATCATTCAGTCATCATTCCCCTGCACTGACATATGATTTCCAGACAACTGCACACAGCAGGCGAGGCGACCATGTACGTCTCTGCTGTAGGAGACATTATGTTGGTATAGCAAAGGTCAGGACTGAAAGTGGAAGATTTTACAGCCCGTCAGAGGCACTTGACACTACAGATGCATGAAGATATCACAATCATATTGGTATCAGAAGGTAACTGCTAAAATATGATTGGAATCGAACAGGTATGAACAATTTACCACAATTTACCACAATATTTGATGATCTTGTAGTTTGACAGAGCAGGACATTCATGTGACTTTGGGCTTGTGGGCTAAAATGTCTGCATTTTATTAATTTTACTGATTGTTACGTTTCGCTGTAATAAAAATCCAAGTGGAAGGAGTCCAGGTTTTACATGCATAATTGAGATTACTATCTTTGTACCTTAGTGCACAATTAGTACACAATTTGAGGTGAGGGTGTGATGATTTAGGCACATTTAGTGTGATTTAGGCACATTTAGGCACATTCATGCTAACTGGTGGGGTATACGCTTCCATTACCTGGTAGCTACATTAGCTTCATAGCTCCAATGACAAGTGGATTTGATGGACAGGTGTCAGCAAGCAAGAGGAAGGGGACAAAGAATGGAGGTGACAGAGAGAGGGAGGGAGAATAAGGTAGGGAAAGAAAAAAGAGGTGAAACAGAGAGAGAAAAGGGAAGAAAGAAAAGAGAGAGAATAATGGAAGTGACATTAAAGAGGAAGAGGACGAAAGAATGGAAGGATATGAGAGAGAGGGAGTGAGGGAGAGACAAAGAGAGGGAAAGAAAAAAGAGAGAATAGAGGTGACAGATAAAGAGAGTATGAGAGAGAGAGATAAAGCGACAATCATACTAAGAGAAAGAAAGACAAAGAACGAGATGGAAGGATACAGAGAGCGAGAAAGAGAGCTGGTCCAAAAATAAAGCTGGAAAGCTGGTTCGTGTTAGCGTGGTGAGGGTGGAGGAGGGTGGAGTGGAGGGGCAGCAGTGTGATGAGAGGGTGTCTGTCCACACAGGGCGGCACAGCCAGAAAACCAACCTGCAGAGAGGAGCGGTTCAGCGGTTCACAAAAGAGAGGGTAGAAAGAGGGGAAAAAACAACAACAAAGCTCCTGACAAACAAACTCATGACTAAAAATGGCCATTAAAGAGAGAGACAGAGAGAAAGAGAGAGAGAAAGAGAGAGAGAGAGAGAGAGAGAGAGAGAGAGAGAGTGTATGCTTTGTGTTTTATTTAAACTACGAACTGCACAGTCAAGTTTCCTTCAAATTACAGCCCTATCATAATGTTTGTGTGTGCATGTGCGTGTGTGTGTGTGTATGTGTGTGTGTGTGTGTGTATACTTCAAGGACAAATATAATAGTCTCCATGAACAATGCTGTCCATCGGACAATACTAATTACCAATGAACTGCTGTTTATTTAAAATTATTAGCCGCTAGCTTGCTGTTTCAATGGTTAAAAGTGGTTTAGCTTACGACTAACCCTGATAAACGCCTGGAAATGTCCAGATGAGCTTATTGAAAGTGTCACCATTACAAATGCCCATCTTTACAACAAGAGCCATATCCCCATTACATGGCCGACACCACGTGGCGAATGAGAAAGGATGAATGTCATAAGCTTAAGGCTCTTTCGGGCATCAACGTCTGTAATCAGACCTCCAGTACTTTCCCACTTCCAATACATTTCCACATTCATGTCATCTGCTGAAAAACCCTAATCGAGACAAACTGCAGCGCGGCCAAATCCGCAGGGCGTATCCACCAGGACTGAATGAGATAAAACGAGGCCGTAATAAGGACACAGCGGACAGACGAGCCGCGAGCGCCTGAAGAAACCAGAGTCCAAAATGACTCGAGCTCTATTAGCATCAAGTATCTCAGCATCTACATTCCATCATTAAATTCCTCTCTCCTCCAGCAGATATCTGTGAGTGCTCCAGAACATCAGAGACCTCCAGCTTGAGAATCTAAAGGAGGCACTTTCGTGGATAAAAATGAATTTCCACACTTCTAGAGTAATAAATACAACTAAAAAGATGAGGAGGGAGATCGTGCTGAACAAAAGATAAAAAGCCTCATCAACCAGCAAGAGCGCTGACCTTCACCGAGAAGGGCCATATCCATTCTGTCCCTAGGCAAGTTACAGTAAAAGCATTACTGAAGGAATACTGTAAGTTGGTGATGTTGTTTACTGACATTATTATCATTACACCGGCATCATCATCATCACCCGACATGCTTTAATCTCCATCAGTAGCACATAATTCAGTCTATATACACTATCATAAACCCTTAGGAGTCACAGCTAACAGTATGACACAATGTCATGTCACTTGACCAGGGGTGTCCAAACTTAATTACTTAAAACTTAATTAACACAGCAAAATGACCACAGTCTCCACACAGTTATATGCACAGTCTGGAATTGCTTCTCTCCTTTACTAATCCATGTATAATTGAGCCCCTGGCATCCTCACCTCTTTGTCCTTCTTGATCATCATCATCATTACCATCACCATCTCCATCGTCATCATCATCAACAGCATCACCATCATCATCACCAACATTGTCATCACTGTTATCTTCCTCCTCCCTCTCCTCCTCCTCTCCAAGTCCCACCCACACTTCTTGTCCGTAGGCCTCAATCTCCCCTTCAACTCCATTGCCTCCTCCCATCCCATGAGGTCCTCTGGGCCTGGTGCAGCAGCCTGGCTGCAGGAGGGACTGGTCCGAGGTGCTCAGACTGGAGACGCAGGCCCGGGATGTGCAGCACAGCTGGGACATCCAGCGGCGAAGCAGACTGGAGGTTCGCCTGGGCCGGGTGCTGCGCTCGTAGGGCCGGGACCTCTTCCTCTGCCTCCCACAGCATGCCTTCCGTACCGAGGCGGCCAGATCCATCGCTCCGAAGCCCACTGGTGACTCCCCACTGCCTCCAGTTGAATGAGCCAGCCAGGAGTCAACGAGCCAGGAGAGGTTCCTTTCGCTCTGGAGCTCTGGGGCCCCAGCTGGGAATGAGCTCCAGGCTCTCCACTCCGCTCCCTTTGGCCTCCAGAAGGAGGGGGGAGGGGGGAGGGCACGAGGCGGCGGTTTGGTCGGCTCTGTTCGGCAACAGAGAAAAACCGCTGGCTCAGACTTCAACAAGGAACCGCGAGCAAGTCTGCAGGCTTGGAAGTCCAGAGCCCCACAAAAAGAAGGCAGGGGGAGGGAGAGCTGCAGAAAAAAAACCACGAAAACTCAAAGCTCCGAGCTCTCTGCAACAAAATGCAATGAGAAAAAAAGAAAGCTGGAAGGATGTCCTGTACGCACACAAAAACACTCCTACAGTAGAATTAGGCTGAGAGAAGGGGGGGGCGAGAAAAGAGAGAGAGAGGGAGTTGATGCTAAATACTTGGACAAAGCGTGGGGTCAGACTTACCGGAAGAGTGCATGTCCAGGTCAAGAATCCTGGCAGCATTAGACGCCAGTTTGAGGGAAGTAAGTTCCATGATGAGGCCGTCCAAAAAAACATAGAGCTTTCCATGAGGCTACACACGAGTACAAAACCCTACCAATAACACTGAGGTACAGTGGTGAAGAGAGAGAGAGAATGAGAGAGGGAGAAAAACACAGATGGCAATGTTTAAGGGAAGTGTGTCAGGCTAAGCTAGGGGTTGGGTTACGTTGCCACTGGGTCAAAGGCACCGCGCGGATCGATCTGAGGGGCCGGGGTCACCTTTCTCTGACCCTTACTGTCCTGAGAGAGAGTTTTGCAGCAGACAGAGAAGTGCTGGATGTGTTTTGCTCAGCCGGAACTTCACAGGAGCCACCTCCATTATAACCTGGGCTACAAGGATTAGTCAGTGATGATTATTATGTAAAAATGCCGATGTGTCAATATAAAAGACTCTTTAATTTAAAAATAACCTTCTATAATGTAATACGAAGGATCATCCTGAAGTAACAGGGTGGCAAAGAGAGGTGGGCCGCCACATTAGCTGATTAATCGAATAATAAGTTAATATTTAATTTAAAAAAACATAAATGGTTAATAGGTATGTATACATGTTAATGTTGTTACTATCATTGGAAATTTGGCTGAAACAGAGGCATTTCATTTTAAAAACTCTTAAGAGTTTGGGAGTCTGAGGTTAGGCATGAACAAGAGTTCTTAATTTGGCCTGTGGCAAAACTTGCCGTCTCCGGCCTCTGCTAAAATCACCAGCTGGGTGGAAAAAAGAGAAAAAACAACTAGCATGAAAACAAGATGAGAAAAACCATCAGGGCCATGTGACATTGTTCAGCATTTGAAGAGGAAAACAGAAAGAAAGAAAGACAGAAAAAACGAAAGAAATTGCAAGACATCAAAAATGAGAGCAAAAGAAAACAAGAGGGTAAAGATGGATTCATACTATTTTTTACCAGAATGGATCCAGATCCAGCAGTTTTTGTAGTCAACCACTAAGATTCAAGCATGTCTCTAAAATTCAAGCACTTCTCTTAGGATGAGTGTCTAAAAGTAGGCCATCGTGCTCACGCTGCTCAATCACTGAAGCCCCACAGGAAGAAACACAACGCTAACAAAAGTGAGTGTGTGCTATTTCAGGCTACACTTGCTACAGGACTGTCCCTCTATTTTCTTTCTGAAATCCAATCCAGCATTTTCTGCTATTACCCCCACAGAGTGACATTATACCAACTCTACAAGATCGAAGAAGAACTCAGGGTACTGTCCAGGTCAGTCCCTCGGAATACAAACAATGTAAACACACTTGTAGGAACAACACAGGGATATTGCGAGTTTGATCCCTAAGAGTCCAAGAGAAAATAGGGCCTCTGGGTGTGTAGGACGGCCATCCTACTCCTCTCATCACTTGCTGACATAACAGAATTGGTAGTTAGTGTTCTCCTCCAAGCGTGCTGAGCTGTCCAGTGGCGTTAGTGCTTCATGAGCCTTCACCCAGCTTTGGTACCTTTGTGTGATGGGGTGACCCGGTCAGCAGGTGGACATTTCTGGGAATGGATTTTAAACTTTCCATCCAAACCACTCAAGTGGAGGAAAAATTTGTTAAGATGAAAAATTTGTTAAAATTGTTATGAGTAAAGAACAGATGTTTTTCATATTAAAAATCATTGAAGTCAATGATCCAATTTTTTTTAACTTTGAAACTCAAACCTGCTGATAAAAAGAAATTAAATTTATTGTGCAACTAATTTCAATATAATACTATAATTATAATGACATAAATGTATGTGTGTATTTAATTGTAAAATTACACAATTGAAATCCAAAACAAAAAATAACAGACTAACCCCCTAAGAGGAGCATGTGGTAAGACGTGTCTGTTTTGTTCTACAAAACCAAAGGACGTCCTCCAGCCTCCTGCAAATCTACAGCCAGAGCTGGGTTGGGTTGGGTGTGGAGAAGGTTTGGGACAGGCCCAGCACTGTGTGTCTAAATAACTGCAAAAAGATCAGTAAAGAAAACAGCAAAGAAACAGAAAAGGCTTGGAACGGTCTGGACTTCTTCCCCAAGGAGTTGCTAGCGGAGGTGGCTTGCTATTTCTGTGTAAGAATGATGCTAAGTGATGAAAATGGACTGGCGAATCTATTTCCATCTCTCTGTCTCTCTGTTACACAACCACAGACGTCTCAGGGATATTAATAGGCTCGCTAATGAGTCTGGTCATCAAAGACATTTTAATTGCATATCTTCTAATAGGGGAAGCAGGTAAAGACATCTCTGTGACTGATGTTCTCTCTTTCATGCAAGCTCCTCTGTGCACTGCAGCTCCATGTACCAATCCAACACATCAAACAACTTCAGAAAGATCTATTAATAAGCGCTGAGGCACCATCACCCTGAAGCACTCAGAAGAAGTCCAGACTGGACCTCTTAATGCTGAGGGTTACTAACTAACTGTTAAAATACAGACAGAGAGACAGACAGACAGAGAGAGAGAGAGAGAGAGAGAGAGAGAGAGGATAAATGAGAGAGGGAAGAGCAGGAGAGGGAGGAAGGGAGGAGAGGGAGGGAGCGGATAAATGAGGGAGGGAAGAGAGGGAGAGGGAGGGAAGAGAGGGAGAGGGAGGGAGGGAGGGAGGAGAGGGAGGGAAAACAAGAGAATGAGAGAA
>JBBIGA010000138.1:1669787-1682418 GCA_037576975.1 Alestes dentex | reverse complement strand
GGTGGAAACATCATGCTTTGGGGTGCTTTTCTGCGAAGGGGACAGGACGACTGCACTGTATTAAGGAGAGGATGAATGGAGCCATGTGTTGTGAGATTTTGAGCCGGCCAGTGGCTTAAGTTTATTGATTGGGGTTTGGTTTGTTCTGGGTTTGTGTATATAAGTGTCTTTGTTTGTGTATGGGTGTCGGTCCACCATCTATCTGGGTGTTCTGTTGAGGTTACCCTAGTTTGTATGTAGGCCCTCGTGCCTATTTGTTTTGTAATTGTAAATAAAGTAAATATGGCGACCTGTGCTCACGCCTCATTCCTGTAGTCTTGAGACGTGACAGATGGACCGACCAACCAACGAAGCGCAGCAGGTTCAGCCACGGGCATGTGGGAACCCGTGATGAGATGGAGGAGCAAGACCCACTGGATCCAGGGGGGGTGATGAGTTGTACAAGAGCAGTCGATTCACCCCCCCGCTTGGGCCCAGCACGTCCTGGGAGAGGTGAGTCCTGAGATGGTCCAGCGGGTCCTATCCGTACTCACCACGGTCTTACAGGCCCTGGCAGTGTGCGAGACAACTACCCTCACACTGGGTAACAGCGCGGTGGAAGCGGGCTAGGTGGCCCGCATGGAGCACACTGGTTCCCAAGCCAGGTCCCTGGTGCTTTTTTGGTATCCGCTCAAGTCCCTTTGCTGGCAACCATGCCAGCGCAGATGACACAGGATAAGAGGCCTACACAGAGCACACCGGCTCTCAAGCCAGCCTTGAGGGAATGGGTCCTTGGTGCTCTTTCGGTCCCCACGCCGGCACCCACGCCAGCTACGAGATTCCAGCCCATACCAGTGCTTTTGACGCTGCCTCCCAGGAGTGGCCCAGGACCCCCCGGTGCTCTGGAATCGCACCCCCTTGGGAGCAGGGTGGACTAGCATAATTTTTTTAGGGGGGTGCAGAAGGGATAAGTGGGGGTCTCTGCCCCGGAGGGGCTCGACGACAAGGCTTTGCCTTGGAGGACACGGAAAGGAGACGGACACTGGAGACCCTTGAGAGCGGACACGGGGGATTCACACGGGACGACCGGGCCGCATAACCGGCCAGCGCATGGAGCGTGCTTCAGGTGCGGCTGGGTGGGGCCCACGTGATCTGTGAATATTATTTTGGTTGTTGCCTCCGCCTACCCCGCTTCCGCCCTTTGTTGGGCTGGTAGGCCTTTGCCGCCCCGGAGGTGGGGGGAAGTTCTGTCATGTCCCGGCCAACAGCCGCCATTGTTTTTAGTTTTGTATTGTGACTTTTATTTTGACATGTGTTCTTCAGCCGAGTGAGAGGGCACAGCCGGCCGGCGGTTTAAGTTTGTTAATTAGGAGGGTTTGGTTTGTTCTGGGTTTGTGAATATAAGTGTTATATAGTCCACTGTCTACCTGGGTGTGAGTGTTCTGTTGAGGTTGCCCTAGTATGTATGGAGGCCCTCATGCCTTTATGTTTTGTAATTGTAAATAAAGAAAATATCTGCACACGCACCTCATTTATGTGGTCTCGAGACATGACACTTTCTTGTTTGCATATATTCTTATTTTAACTTCAGCAGAAAAAACACATTAACTATCACATACTGAGGAAAGCGACTTTAAACAATCTGTATAGATAACAAAGAATTTTGCACAGTACTACAGCACATGTTCTACGGCTGATCTGCTGAAGGCAACGTATCTTTAAAGTAAATTAATCAGTTCAGTTTGCTCATTGAGGTGATTCACTCAAAAAGAACAAATGGTGCAGAAATTATAGCAGTACGGACCATGATATCTACCCCGGTGTCCTTCTGTGAGCTCTTGAAGAGTTGTGACCGCTCCTAGCAGGAGGGCCTTTTTAAGGATCATGAAAGGATGATGGGAGGATTCAGGATCACCACTGCCTCTCTCTCTCTCTCTCACTCTCATTCACACCCACACATTCTCTCTCTCTATCATGCTTTCTCTCCTTTTCTCTCACCCTCTGCCACCTCCTTTCACCCTTTTTCTGCCCACTAACACTTTCACATTCCAGATTAAGAACTGTGATTTGTGCTGCATAATAAATAACAGTGATTAACGATTCTATGGATTTGTTCTGAATGTGGCTTCTATATTTTTCGGACATTACAGTAAAGTCAATGGTTCTTAAACGGTCACTCGGACAGCTACGCCATGAAGCGTCTATTAATTTGGTAATAACTAATAGTTCATGTCCATGTGCAAGAGGGAAAGTCATGGGAAGGCTGTGATTAATGTAATTGCATCCGTTCAAAAGGCTGAACGGTCAAAGTTCAGTCTCAAAGGAGAAGTGGCTCTTGCATTGGCTGCTGTCTTTAAAGCAGAAAATGTGTCGGTCGCTTCCTGGAATTCATATGGTGAAAAAAGAAAAAAAGAAAAAAAGAAATGTTGCAGTTAAAGTGGAAATCCAATGTGGTAAGCGGACTCATCCATCAGGACTGTCAATAGATCCATCAGCCCCACACTTAAAAACTCATCAGTAATCACACTTTGATTTACTCACGACAAGCAGGACCCAGCACGGAGACGACCCATGTGATGCTACCTTAAAGCCATTAGAGAACAGAACTGTAATTGTGTAGAGTTACACTCAGCAACGAAAGTAGATGATTAGAAAGGTAGGACAAACAAACACAAACACACACACACACACACACACACACACACAAAGTAAAGGTTCTCATCTGGTTTGATCCCTCAGAAGAGCTACCGTAGCACAAAGTGCTGAAGAAGTGAATGCTGGTTGCACACAGTTTATTGTGTATGAGGCTGTTTAGCTGCAGAATGGTCAGAGTGCCCCTAATATAATTGTGTGTGTCACACCTACACAATAATCTGTGCAATTACCTGCTGCTACTCAGGTGTGCAATTTCTTATTGGGCGCTAAATCATTATCATCTTGTGTAATAGTCTCATATCACTAATTATGTCAACATTACTTACCTACCACTGATTTCTATTACATGCAATAACAGACTCAGTATAGAGAACGACTCAAAACCACTGTTTCTGTTAACTAGTAAATTATTTATCTACAGTATTAATAAATCAACATTTTGCGTACAGTTAACCCCCACTTATCGCGGGGGTTATGTTCGAAGAGCACCCATGTATAGTGAAAAACCGTGATGTTGTGATGTGGTAAAAAAAAAGCCTAAAAATGCCTATTTTTATAGTATAAACCCTAAATATGCTCCCAGATATGCTCCCAAAACACTTTAATTTCATTTTAAACTCAGCTTAATACATTGCCATTAAAGAAAACTTAAAGGAAACCCCGTATCTGTACTGTACAATTTACACTGAACTCCCGCAGTGACAGAATGTAAAATACTGTAATACCCTATATAGACTGTACTGTAATTCATGCACATGCGTTTTCTTTGGTATGCACTGTCATTTTTTTTGGTATAAGCAGAGTAAATATAGTAATAAATTAATTTAATTTACAGTAATGAAAATACAGGCCTTTAAGAAGAACAAAATGAAAAACCAGAGAATACTTGAGACGCTCCACGGGGGAAATTCTGGACTGCTGCTGTGTCAAAGGGCAGCAGCCAATCAGCAGCAAGGAGAAATAATCAGCAGCAAGGAGTGTTCTCGGATTGGCTACTTTCAAACCTCCCGCCTCTGAGTACAGTGGCATTTCACCATCCCAAGACACACTTTCTTTGTGTTCTCTGGACAGTACCAAAAACATTTAGTCATTTTTTATATGGAAATGTAGCTGAATTTACATTAATATTTATGTTACAACATAAGTAAATGATATTATTCTTAATAATTTAGCTCTAAAATGCATGAAAAAATATATACTGGCAAGAAAAAAGCTGTGACGTCCAGGACTCATCCGCCACTCTTCCTCTCGTACTCATGCTGGGTTGTTTATGTTTGGGCACAATGCTTAGCAACCCAGCACGAGGAAGAGGGGGCATGGCGGACGAGGCCCGGACATCACAAAAGCAAAAAAATAGTTTCCGTGTTAGTGCGGGGTTTCAGCGAACAATTATAAGTTTGGTTCTCAGAAAAAATCTGCGATGGACTGAAACTGCGACTGTTGATCCGCGTTAAAGTGGGGGGTTACTGTATGTAGCATTGTGTGTTTATTTTTTAGTATTTTGTAGAGTATTTTTGCAGGTTTATATTTGGCTTTTATTTTTGACTATATATTTATATTCCTCTTGTCTCTGTGTGTCTG
The DNA here is from genome assembly GCA_037576975.1 of Alestes dentex. NCBI lineage: Eukaryota > Metazoa > Chordata > Actinopteri > Characiformes > Alestidae > Alestes > Alestes dentex. The sequence continues at coordinate 1,678,203 of JBBIGA010000138.1, read as the reverse complement.
GGATCAATAAAGTTTTCTGATTCTGTCCATCGCTGAAAGGACCTGGATCATTAGAACTGGACCATGGAGAGATGAAAGAAGATGGCCTGGTCTGATGAATCACGTTTTGTTTTTAGTTTATGTGGACTACCAGTTGCGTCACTAGCCTGGAGAAGAGATGGCACAAAGATGAACTATGAGAAGAAGGCAAACAGAGGCAGTGTGATGCTCTGGGTAATGTTCTGCTTCATGCATTTATGTGGATGTAACTTTGACATAAACCACCTACCTAAACATTGTTGCAGACCCCTTCATGGTAACAGAATTCCCTAAAGGCACTGGCTGCTAAAACTGTTTAGGAATAGTCTGTAGAACATGATAAAGAATTCAAGCTGTTGACTTGGCCTCGAAATTCTCCAGATCTTAATCCGATCAAACATCTGTGGGACATGCTGGACAAAACAGTCCAATCTATGGATGATCCACCTCACAACTTACGAGTCAGAGCTGTTCTGGCAGTACAAGGTTGGCTACACAACAGGGAGGTGGTGACCATGTTATGGCTGATCGGTGTCCCCTACTACGTCTATAAAGACTTGTTGCCTGCCTGAAAGAATATTATATTTATTAAAGTTCCCTTAAGCTCATTGTTTCAGAATGGTGTGCAATACCCAGCGGCACCAGAGGAGGCAAATTGGAAAGGCTGATGCAAGATAGTAGAAGAAATTGTCAACAGAGCAGAGACAGGAGCTTACGCGCATGTGTGTGTGTGTGTGTGTATGCATGTATGTATGTGTGTCTATATAGGTCCAGACCCTACTTGGATCTACTTGGTGAACTCAGCTACTTTAACTCTTAGAATGCGAGCAGTACGGATCCGAGCCAAAAATGCCTAACAAATACTGTCATCATGGAGCCAAACAGCTCCTTATATGGAAGCTCCTCCTGTTTGTGTTGATGCTGGAGGTGTCAGACGTCATGCGGAGCTTTCTTTGGTGTTCCAGTGTCACACAGAACCAAAGTTATTGAAATTTAAAAAACATCATAATAATAACCACTATTGGGGTTTTAAAAATGGTGTCACACACAAATTCCCATAAAGAACAAGAATGTACAAATTTCTTTTATTTTAGGTCTTAGAAACAAACAGAAGAAGCAAAAGATCTTGAAACCCTGGAGGACCTTCAGGAAAAGCTGCAGGGGGAGGAGGTCCTGATTGAAAGCACAGCAAACGATGAGAGTGTAGGAGAACAAACACCGGTTTTAGACTGCTTTACACTGTTTATATCTGTTAAAATCAGATTTTACTAAAACACTCTGAGTTCTAAGGGTAACTATGCTCCAGCTTGTGTATTCCTACAGAAAAGCACTGCTATTAGAATGGGACAGAAATGCACCAGTCTAAAGTCAATATGCCTACCATGACCTGAGTGTCGACTAGGGGGTATAAATATATATTATACACAAAGTACTGTGCAAAAGTCTTCAGCACATATGCAAATCATTTAAAGCCATTTATATCAGCAGTGGGTTTCTTTCTGTCAGTTAAAACACAAGTGAACATCAGAATAAATGCACACAAACAAAAGAGTAGTAAAAAGTCTCAAGATTTATTTCCTAAAAAATTCCTTCCTAGCTGATATTTTGTGAGCTGGTTAGAAGAACAAAGGTTTGATTCCAGATTTCTGATCAATTTATACAATTCCATAAGCAACAAACCTAATTCAGTCTAATGAAGTAAAAAGATCCAACCCAAGTATTTGCTGGTAGCTACATGTAATATTGGGCTTCCATGAGGAAAGAGATGTGGAAATGGTTAAGCGAAACCTTTGCCACACAGAAAACCACTACTTAGTGTATTAATGTTATTTGTATTTATTTTAATATCAGTTTTAACACTAAATTAACACTACTGCCTAGTAGTAAACAAGTGTTATTTCCTGTGCACAAGTGCCTAAGACTTGTGCACAGTATTGTATATTTGGACTATAAAAGGGGTTGGTGTGGTCTGAGCTTTAGTAGCATAAAATTCCAGATCTTAAAGTCTGCTGAGACAGAAAGGGGCAGTATGGAATGAAGTGAAGTAGGGGGCCAGCAGGCCTGCTTCAGAGAGCGCTGCTGCTGACCAATGCATGGAAAGGAACACGGAGGTGTTGGCCTGCAGCCAAGTCTGAGTTCGTTCAAGGCTAGTAGAGCAGAGGAAGCTGCAGAGAGGCTGGAAAATTGAGAAAAATCCTTATTTACAGCAGTGCGGTTTATGAAAAGCCACCAAGTGGCCACACATCAATGTCCACTGGTCTGCTGTGATTCTACAGCCCTTTTTCATTTGGTTCATGTGATTTGGCTTGTTTGGTCACTGTGTGAGTGCATAACTCTAGTCAAGTCTGCTCCATTGGCTATTCTACTAAACAGTACTAAACTAAGACAAAACCACCACGTTTGATTGCATTTATAAATAACATCTCTCTCCCCAGTTAATTGCTTTTTTTCTTCTACTTATTTATCTAATTTCCACATCCAGCAATGAAGCAGCAGGTGTCAGTAGCTTGCTTCTAATGTTATTCAGGCTTTCACTTCACAGGGATGAGTACTACATTCAACCACTTACTGAGGGAGCACTGGGTTCAACCAACTACAGAAGACAAATCACGGCACAGTTATTACTGTCAGACAACACAGTTATTAACACAGTTATTACTTTAAAACACACACACTGCAGATTCATACTGGATTAAAATAATTCCACAATTATAACTGTAAAAGCTGTAGATTCATACTGGATTAAAATAATTCCACAATTATAACTGTAAAAGCTGTAGATTCATACTGGATTAAAATCACTTTTTTCTTTCAGACTGTAAACACTACACAATGAAAATTCATACTGGAATAAAGCAATTCTGCAATTATTACAGATGTATACTAGATTAAAATCACTGCACAATTATTACTGTCAGACTGTATAAACTTCACACACACACTGCAGATTCATACTGGATTGAGATCATTGTTCCGTTATTACAGTCAGACTGTAAAAACTACAGACACTGCAGATTCATACTGGATTAAAATCACTCCACAAATGTTACTGCCAGACTATTTTAATGCAAAGGTGTCTAACAAACCAATCAAAACGTAATAAAACAACACAGACTTTCACAGACATACTGAGCATACTGGAAAACCATGGAGATAAGAGGACAACCTTACTGAGGAAATCTGAAACCTATGTTTGTCTGACCATAATTACCACTGACTTGTCTTGTCACTGTTGTTAGGATATGTCACAGTGGCTCTTGTTGGGAAAATAACATGGCATCTCGGGACCGAATGAATTTCCAAACAAAAGACTCTACATTGCTTTTCTTTTGCCCAATTTTTTATAATTTATTTACAGTGCAGACATGGTAATTTTCAACCAGATCCAGGACCAGCTACTTCTTACCACATCTCAACGGCAGCTATTATAAAAGAAACTGTAAAGCTGATTCAAAATGAGCGTTAAAAAGCACTCTCTGTTAACACCACCCGAACAGCAGACTTTAGCACCCAGCCTCCCACAGGCATGAGCAAGGGAAAGAGAGCGAGAGAGAGAGGTGGGAGAGGGATGTGAACTCTTCAGAGAGCTCAATCAGAGCAGCTAAAGCTTCTCAGAGAGAGAGCGTGAGTGAGTGAAAAGGACAGAAAGAAAGAATGAAAAGAGAGAGAGGAAAGTAAGTGAGAAAGAAAAATAAAAGAGAGAGGAAGAGGCAGAGTGAGAGAAAGAAGCGCACACTTGTGGGCACTCTTAGAAGTGCAGGGTCTCTCCTTATCCATGAAGCCTATTAGCCCCTAGTGGTCACATGGTGCAGCTGGAGAATGAGAGTGGGATTCTCCACTGAAGCCCATGGAGAAGCTGGAACGTGGTGCCTTCAAAATGACATAACATCTATATGTTCTTTATCCCACACTGATCCTGTGCTTTCTGTTCATTCCAAAGGTCACAGAAATGAAAGGTAGCACACCTTTTTCTCATTTGCTGAGCTGAATAAACAGATATGAAGGTTTGAGGGAGAAAGCAGAAGGAGAAGAAGGCTGTAGAAAGCACATTAAGGGCTAAAGGAACCAAAAACTCTCCTCTGCTGTTGGTGCCCCCTCCCTCTGGAACTTCCTTCCTAGTGACATTACAAACCCCTCCTCTCTATTCTAATTAAAACACTCTCTTAAGACCATTACATTACATTAATTTGGCAGACACTTTAATTCAAAGCAACTTATAAACACTCATGTTTCAGGACAATGTGAAACTTGAGTATTTTTCTACTTAGCTTACAGTTCTTGACAGTGTTCTGTTGTGTTGCTCCTTGTGGTGTTATTATGGTACTACATTATTGTTTATTTACAGATATTATGTCTCTCCTTGATATTTCTGTCTTTTGTAAAGCAACTGAGTATTTAGAAAAGAGCTATATAAAATAATTGCCTTATTATTATTATTATTATTATTATTATTATTATTATTATTATTATTATGTGAAAGGAGATGGATGAACACATGTGCATATGTGTGTTAAATATGACCCCAGACCTGCCCCTGCTCTGTCTTGTCTACTCCCTAGTCCAGCCTTCTCAATCAGCGCTGTGGGCAACACAGGTATGAGGCTGAATTAATGTTCAATTTAATAAAGCGCAGCTTATCACTGAGACTAGGAATAGCCCAGTCCTGAAAACTACACTGTCTATTTCTGTTCCGCTTCTGTCTTACCTCCGACTGTTAAAACACATTCTTTGAGACTCCAAAGCACCCTTTTAAAAACATGGGGGTAAATTCACACAAGCCAGCATCTGCAAAAGCTGATAAGCCGCACAAACATGAATTGTTTATTTATCATAGTGTTTCTGTCATACCTTGTACTTTGATCATTACATCACACTATGTACCTTGAACCTTGAACCTTGTAAATCTCCATCCACTATACAGTATGAGCCCCTCAAGTTTAATAAATCCCTCCCTCAAATGCGTATGCACGAGTTTTTACCAAATACACAGCCCATAAACTTGTGAGACTTTTACATACATAACAGGTGGGTGGAATGTGTTCAGTCTGGTTCAATGGTTTATGTGTTAGTTTATCTTTATCATGTTAATCCACAGTAGGATCACCCTTCTCCCCATCACTCAGTGTGATTCTAGCCAACACAGTCTGTTATCTGACATTCTCCTCCAAGCATGCAGAGCAGTCTGATGATAATGAGACAGAGCTCTAAAAGGTGAAGGCACTTAATGTGTGGTGCTATGTGAGCTTTCGTTACCTGGGAGTCTTTTGAGTGGCTGTAGCCTCATGTTGATGGCCTGGTGGGAGAGCAGGGGAGATGAAGGCAGAGAGCGCGACACCCCCTCCATGATGCGAATGTGCTGCATGCCCTCGGTCACCGGCAGAGGAGGCACAGCGTAATCACCCTCAAACACACACTCTCCATCAGCTGATCCACCACCTGCACACACATATGGAAATGATGGAAAGATTGAAATGGCCCACCAACATTCATGCTAATATTGTAAATGTCATATTAAGCACAGTAAATAGATAAGAGTAGAATTTAGATCATTTAGAGTTGGTTTCCTGGGCAGGGATTAGGCCCAGTTCTGGACTATATAGCATTCTGAGCAGTGATTCTCCTTTAATAGAAAAATACAGTCCAAGACTAAGCTGAACCCCTGTCCAGGACACCAGCTCTGTCTCTGACAGTTTGGCAACATATTACATGTACCCAACAGGACAAAATGGACAAAAGTAAAGTCAAAAATACAAGCTTTAGAATAACTATAGAATAACTATGTTTTTCACTAATCAAATTACTTTGGTCTAGTGACAACATTCAATTGACATTAAATATGTTCATAGATATCAGTGTCAGAAACCGCATATGCAAGTCTATAAGCAAATACTGAACAGATCCTCACTTTCTACTAGTGTATAAGCTTCCATTACCTGTAGCTATTTTAGCCTCACAGCTCCAGTACAAAACTAAAGAAGCAAACCTATCCTACTGTTCATACACGGGAAGGTTCAAAAGACCCATATATAAGTCGACGGCCCCTGAGAGAATTTGACACGTCGCATGTTTTTTTCCTCTCTCCGTGCGCGCTTGTGTACGCAATGCAGGCTCTGCCTCTGATTGGCTGACACTGACACGCGTTCCTTGACTTAACCAGTTATTATAGTCACTTCATAAAAAGGGCGGTAATGTTGGCGCGTGGAGGGGAATCTAAACAGAAGACCACAACAAGACGAGAGACTGCAGAGGTGATGGACACACATCATATGTGTGGAGATACTTCACTTTAGACACACAAACAGCACAGTCGGTGTTAGCGAACAATAAAAGTACCAGCGTTCAGCACGGCCATCTAAAACGGCACCTGCTAGCTAACATGGGTGATGCTGGCACTGCAGGGAGTCGTCCAGTCCAGAGGATGCTGAGTGACTGCAGCGGCTTAAACTGTTCCCACTTTCTGCTGTGCACTTACAGTTACCAGACAATTCAAGGTATTTATTTTGTTTTGTTTAATTGTCATGTTGTCTGTTAATGCTACAGAGAACTTTAATAAAAGTTGTCAACTTGACTTCGACCTTTTTGACGGATAAGTCGACCTGAAAAAAGTCGACCTGAAGTCGTTAATGCCCTAACACACACACACACACACAGAGACACACACACACACACACCTTGTTCCTTGCAATGATACTAGAGAATAGACAAGTTGGCAAGTAATTTAGCAATTTAAAAATGAAAAGAAATAACACATAATCAGGCTTTGTTTTCCACTCAATTAACTCAAAGAGGATTGGCATAAATTCATTTTCCCTTTGTACTGCAAGTGGATGCAGTCTGATGAGGTGAACTATTTCCCTCCCCGTCTCGCGCAGTACATTTAGGTTTTTTAACATTACATTTTTCTTCAGAGCAGCTTAGTACAGCAGACAAATGCAGTGTTAGTTATCCTACTTGTACTCCCTCTTGTACATTTAATCAAACCCAGAGTTACTGGTATCCCAATTAAAAAATGTGCATTAAAAGAGTCCTCTGAGTTTATAATGACTACAAGAACAAAACAGCTTAGCATCACTGTAGGCTGAGGCCTAAACCATAAGCTGTAGGCTGTTTATAGTTAAGCGAAATACGTATTAGTTATGTATGCAGGATAAGCTTTCCTTATCTATTTACTTGTGAAAGTGACCATTTTGTCATACGTGAACACACCACAGCACACAGTGTGAACAGCACGAAATTCTTCCTATGCATTTAACCCATTCACCAAGTGAAGCAGCGGACAGTCAAGAACACAGTGCCTGGGGAGCAGTGTGTGGGGATGGTACCTTGCCCAAGCCTTCCTGATCGCAGGGCGAACGCCTGGCACTAGCGTACCAGCTGTCCCAAAAAACATGTATAAAGAAACAAATATCCAATTCTGCCAAAGTAATGTTTGAACTGTTGCATTTCTTTGACCACACATTCCAGTCAGACTAATTGAGTGTCTGTTCCTGGCTAAAAAATTCCACTAGCTGCCCAAGTAGTGATGACCAATTGTATCGCTGGAGGTGTCAGTGGGCTAATCTAAGGTCAGATTACTTCACGTACAATCCTCAACTTCTCTAGACATTATGTGGAGGAGCTGTATGTGTGAACATAAATGTCTGAATCAGTCGGACCAGACATTAAACAGATGTTACCCTGGTACAAAGTCTGTGTAATGTCGATTGAATCCACGTGTGAATAGAGCAGCTCATTGTCCGGAGAATTCACAGCCAGTGAGTGGGTGTGTTGATGACGTTCTCATGGTACTGGCGTGAAACTGGGCAGAAAACAAACATCCAAGGATCCTATTATTACAACTCTAGACAACATCCAGATGTGATACTCCAGACAATGTCCAGAGTTCATGTATATAAAGGGCTAACAAATTATTCTAGATCAGCACTCATACTACTAAGGAGGTCTGTAAAAACAGCAGGGTGGCTGCAGTGTTATCCACTGCCCTGTCCAACACTGTTGTACTCTCTCAACACACAGATTCAGAGACAAGAAGGGGTCACATGATGGTCACAACCTCCAGGAAATTCAAAGGCGTCATAAAATGCACATAATGAGGCCCATTAACATGATGACATCTACATGGTTTTTACATTTAACAACAAAAAAAAAATCACAGATATAGTGTCGTAAAGTTCATGAGTGCACACCCACAACGCCTTGTACACACACCCATCCTCACACGCTCTCCCAGCCAGTGCATTTCATTAACACTCTGCAGTGACGGTTCCTTGCCAACACGGCACCTTCTGATTTAGCAGCAGGGTGAGATGGAGGGAAACAGAGAGAGAGAGAGAGAGAGAGAGTGGAGAGGGAGGAGAGAGGAGAGATAGGGATATAAATAGAACACAAGATAAAGATA
>JBBIGA010000138.1:1643319-1657003 GCA_037576975.1 Alestes dentex | reverse complement strand
CTCAAGCACTGATGTACGTCGCTCTGGATAAGAGCGTCAGCTAAATGCCGTAAATGTAAATGTAAATGTAAATGTAAGAGGAGGGAAGAGCGATGAAGAAACTACTGAGAGAAAAAAAGAGAAAAGAGAAAGGGAAAAGGGAAGGGAAGAGAAGAGAAGAGAGGAGATATTAGTCTGCTCTAAGTCTAAAAGACTAAATGATGCTTTAACAGCACCAGACCCCAACACATTAGAACCACTTGGGACAAATAGGCAGAGGCTGAAAGAGTAAGGAATTACTAAGGAAAGACAGAGAGAGTGTTAGAAAAAAGACAGCAGCTTAAACATGGTCATAGAGTGAGACCAGAAGAGTAGTGAAAAAAAATAAAAAATAAAAAAACAACAGGATTTTCTGTCATTTGGTGAGCTGACTGCAGCAGTGATGAATGTGGGAATGCTAATGCTAACCTCTCATGTCTGAACTCGGCTCCTGCTGATGTCCTCAGAGCTAGCAAGCAGCTAACATCTATCCAGCCTCACAGAAAGATCAGAGCAGGCCCTCTGAAGGAAGGACACATCAAAGCCAAGAAAGTTGCTGAAAACAGTAGCAACAACAAATATGAATAGGTGTGTCTGAGATACTTCACACCTTTATGCGGTTTGAGACAAGTGTATGATGATTTAGGCATGGTACTAATTGCGGGGGTGGGGGTGGAGTGTTCCTTGTTAGTTACATTAGCCTCGTAAACTAAAGTAGCAGCTTTCAGACGCTGGAGTAAAGGGAATATTATATAAACATGATTTTTCACTAAAGTATATCTTTAATAATGAATGTGTGATCTCAAGCATATCAGGACATTTTAAGAGGGTCTTTCAAGTTTCTTCAAGAGGTTCTTCATGTTCTTCACCACAGGTTTTTACCAATTATCCAATTATTTCATAAACTACAGATTTTTATTTTTGTTAAGTCTCAGAAAGTTGCTCAGTGAACAACTATAAATATGTCACGTTTCCTTTATAACATGGGAACAGTATGTAATAGTGCATGTCTGACATTGCGGTGATGCAGAGTCAAATTCTAGACTGTCCTTTAACTTTAAATGCACTTGTTTACTGTTTTGTTACATTGGCTTTCATTAAATATCTAACACTTATCTGGTCAGTAGTGATCAATAAAAAATGACATTTTCTAATAAAGGTTTTCAAATGGTGAACATATTGTGAATGTATTTGAGTATATTTTTAGTAAATATTAAAATTTCAGTGGGTGTAAAACTTGACTGGTAGTGTAGCTGTTGGTGCTGGAAATGCAGGGCCTACTGGGATGCATAGACTGCACTTCAAATGCAAATCCACAGCTGCTGATGAGTCCACATTAGGTGTAGTAGCAAAATCAGTTCAATATGTTTGATGCTTGCATCTCTGTGGGTAATGCTCCTGCTCTATGGTACAAAAGCCAGTTCGCAAAACGTTGTGCTGGATGCATCCACAGATACATTCTTTTGGAGCACTTGTACTTGGAGAAAAAAGAAAGCGTAATCCTCTTTTTATTTTTCAAAGCTGCGGGTCAACACACTATTAAGCAGCTTTTTGTCTCTGATACTGGAGGTCTAGCTGGGCAGCGCTGTGCTGTGTGTGGCTGCACTCAAAGAGGCCTCTGTCTGTCCTTCCGTCTGCCTGTCTGTCTCCTTTGGTGGTTTGCATCTGTTTGAAGTTCTTGTAGGCACGGGTGCTTAGGGTTAGGCGGGTGTCACATGTGGCTGAACACAAAATTGAGTCCAAATCTAACTGTGAGGTTTGTGAGGTCACAAGCATGACCAGGCAGTATCAGAGTTATTGGAGTAAAGGCAATGGTTCATTTGTCTGGTTCCTGGCTGTAGGGACGAAAATCCTGGGGTCTAGGACTGGTCTGAAAAGTGTTTACTGGCTTCAAATTTTTGTTGGTATTTCCAAACAAGTACTTGAATACTCAAACTCAAAACCCTTAGAAAATAAAATAACCATCATTTTAGGTATTTTAAGTTACTGAAGTAATTTAATTAGTATTTTCATTTGAAAATATATCCAGTAGGGAACTCTATGTTATAAGTCATTGCCAGCGCACCGTATGTTGCTGTAGATTGTAGCCACATGTTTAAATACAGCTTTGTTTCAAAATATAAATATAGCTGTTATAAATATAATTACTATTCCTGTCATTTTTACAGGTCTTGTGAAGTGTGTGTGTGTATGAAATAGTAGACAAAGCTTCTGGATTTAAAGTGTAGATTTTTAATAACAGCATGACAATGATTGGGACATTTTGGAGGTTTTCAATCCAAACTCAAAAGTTTGTCTCGTATTTTCGGTATATAAACAACCGCACAAATGTGAACTTCAAAGGAATGACATAAAATACATGAAAATACATAGAATAGGGGCCCTTTAACCAAGTTCAGCTTCACTCCTGACATCAGGGTGATGGAAGAACAAAGGATGGGTGCGTGTCCCAGTAGGTTCTGTTCTGCATGTGCTGTAGCCCCAGAGCCATGCAGCTAAGCTCCACCGGCTGTGCTTTGACTGCAAATCCACCCAGGCTGGGCGAGATAAGGGCTGTGTTATTCTTTAAGATCGGCGGCAGAGCCAGTGGAAGCAGAGCAAAGAATGAAGAAAAAGAAAGAAAGCAGGGAGGGAAACAAGACAGCGAGGGGGGGGGGGGGTGAACAGTTTGGCAGAGGCCTGAAGGGATGGGGTTCGTGGAAGGGTCACAGTCACCCCCTTTTGTGCTTGGCATACACACTTGTGCTCAAAAACTCTTCAAACTCACACCCTGGTCATGTACGTCTTGCTGAAGTACACTGCACAGTACTTCCACCAAGAACATGCCAAGGCCATCAGATAACCTAGTTAAAGCTCTTCTAAAAAGAATGCACACCTGCAGATAGGCTGGGGTGATAAAATCAAGCTTTTTAAATATTGGTGATATGTATTTGAGGTATTTTTGATTAGATGATTATTTCACAGTATTACCAGCAAAGGCTTTTGTACTCTAGGCATACTGCCATTCACCAAGAAGCAAGCCATTCACTCATAACAGCACAAACCAGTGGGACAGATAGCAGAGTATAGGTACATAGTGGAGGTTTTGGAATTTTTTAGTGAATCAAATGATGTTTTTGTCTTCTTACACTCAGGGAACTTGGGAAGAAGAAGAGCAGCTGTAACATTTATCATTTTTCTTTCAAGAACTGCAGTTAAAAGGTGCACACATACTGCGGCAACATGTTCTACAAACCTGCACGTGATACGCAAAGATAAGCAAAAAAGAAAACAATGTATTGACGCTGAGTGGTACCTTAAAACAACCACCATTTCTGCTATGATCCACCTTTGAGCTAGAGCTTATCTAGTTTCCCTTAACCTCCACATTTTTTACTCCACATCATTATCTCCACCATTTGTTGGGTCTGTAACCATGACAACCGAGCTCTGATTGGCCATTGGCTGTTGATGCCTCTGTAAATCAAGCCAGCTCTGATTAAAAGTTTACACAGGATTGTAGTCCATCCGTGTCAGTGTAAAAGTGGTATTTGTATAAAACTTCAAAACAGCACTTGCTTGATGCACAGCTCTGCATATCTAAACAATGTGTATTTGAGGTTTTTGGAGGTGTGCATGTTGTGGCATCTGGTAGAAAATGCTTACCCATGAACCTTTTCTGTGAGGCGTAATGCAAACACATTTAGGCTCATTGCTGCAGAACTATAAATCAGCAACTGGCTTGTCTTCTGGTCTTCTCTGCAGTTGGAAACTTTTTTTACACTATATACACAAAATAATCATATAAAATTGCATACAAGTATATTATGATAATATTTTGCACATTCAGGGATGGACCACTGTTTTACAAGGGCCCTGAGCACAAACACCTTCAGAGGCCCCCTAATCTGACTATATCACACAAAAACGTAAAAACAGGTTTCTGCATATTTTTGTTTTTCGGGAATTTTAGCTTTTTTCAAATGTCCATAATAACACAAAGCTCACCAAGGCCCCTGGCAGTGAGAGGCCCCCGGACATTGGCCCTAGTCAATAATTTAACCTCACAAAAAGAACCTCCTCCAGTCAGCAACCATGCTCCTGGAGATCTACCTAATCGCACATGCTTGATCCAGTTAATCAAGGACTTCTGACTGTCATGTCTGTGGTCAGCGGCCGCTAGAGACCGCTCTTTCTGTATAGTTATGGGGGACTTTTGTTTTGACAGGTGTTCTCCAGCCGGGTGAGGGTGCACAGCCGGCTGGTGGTTTAGTTCAAGTGATTACGTGTTTTCATTTGTGGGTGCTTTACTTCAGTTGGGTATTTAAGCTTCTTTGTTTGGTGGAACTGGGGTTGGTCCATCCTGATGCAATCCATCACACTAACCCTGAATCTAGTAGGACTTTCTGTTTTTCGTTTGTGTGTAGCCACTCGTGCCTTTTTGTTTGTCTTGATTATTAAAGAAAGTCTAACCATGGAAACCTGCATCTGCGCCTCCTTCCCTTGGCGTCCCGACGTGACACTAACAGCAGTCATTATTTGGAACAGGTGTGGTGGATAAGAGTTGGAAGAGCTCCAGTTGCATGCCCGGTAACCACTACTCCAGGCCAAATCAGTCAGAAGTTCCAGCTGAAAATTAGGGATGCACAATATGTCATCTGCTTCAGATAAATCATGTAATCCAACAAAAGTCTAATTATTTTCAAACAATCTTTGTTTTTAAAGGAGCTGTATTCTACATGTATATTCCATTTCATTTTTCCACTTTTATCGCATTTAATTAAACATATTATTTTTATTACTATGCTTTTAAGACTGATCAATGTACATGAACTTGTTTCTAATTGGCTGCCATGCATTGCAACAACACAGGGACTGAAACTCCTTTTAGAACTTCAGCATGAATAGGAGGGGCTGAACTGCAGTAGGCTGAATAAGGAAATAGATGTAAAGGTGTTGATGTTGTGACATCACAAAAACTATGATTTCAAATGAGGCTGGTTTTGAAGCTTAGTTTCCATAAAAAAAACTAAATGAATGGGAGAGTGAATGTACAGTTTGAAACCTTGACAATATTTATAGGCTTCAAACATTTTAAATTACAGAAAAGTGATGATATGGGGCCTTTAATATGTTGAAAGGCATGAAATGCAATATGTATCAGTAAATCGCAATACTAATATTTTGTCCATATCATGCAACCCTACAGAAAATCTGCATCAAACTGTGAGTACCTTTAGTCTACTTCCATACTGGAGAGGAAGACTCTGGTGTCCCATTCACTAGAGTTCCAGTCCCTGTTTAAAATGAGACCCATCTTGTTCTTCCCATGTCCTGCCACCAGCCTTTTGCTTCAACAGCACTGACGGAATCTTTCATTTTCCCTAAGGGGAGGCGAGGCATCAGCATGGCAGGATATGGCTGTTGTGCACCCAAGCGATAAGTGCTGTTTTCCTTCTATCTCTGGGGGCTCTTCAAAAGCCAGTGCAAAGAGGCCTTAGGGGGTTTGTTGGGGGGGGGGGGGGGGGCCCTGTGCCCCCCATTGAAGAACCAAGGTCAATTCTTATTGGTTCCACATCTTCCTCACTGCTTGATTAGTTCTCTTGCTAAAGGCTATGCTGGTGTAAGATTAGGGGAAGTACTCGTTAAAGCACAGCCGGCTTCTTTTTACAACTGATCTGCTCAAGCCACAACACATTTTAAAAGCTTTTTTCCCCCAAACATTATCTACCTCTGTGAAAGATAACGACGAGATCTCACAGGCTTATCTGACTGCCAACTCCGCTAGCACAGTTCCGGCATCTTCGTTATCTCTGGCTGTGTGTCTGATCATAAAAAAAGAATAATAAGGCAGATCAGTATTGTATGAGAGGTGCTCTGTTAACAGTACAGCTCAGCTAGTACAGCTCAATGACTTTCTGGCATTAAGCAAAAAACAATGTTTTATACAATGAAGATGAAAAGCATTTCTTCAGAGTATAATAAATGAAGAGAAATAATTAGGTTGATAGAGAGGAGAAAGCAGTGGTTCAGAGGTTCCTCATAGTTTAGGAAGCGAAATATCATGACCGTATTTTACCAGTGGATTTTTTTACCAGTGGATTTCTTTATCGCAGTGGGGCTCTGCATACTTAGTAATGTGGTTGCATACTTGGTAATGTAGTGAGAAGACACTGATATACAAAAACACAAAAAATCATATTGGGTAGTAATGGTTTGAAAGGTGTTTATGATTATGATTAATTTTTGTTGTTGTTCATGGATATTACATAACAAATAACTTATTAAAAGTTATTTTATTTGAGTTTTATTATAACTTATGTAACTTATATAACTGGTAACTGCTTAATTTGTTACTTAACTCTGTTAACAAGTCTATATCCTATTTCCCCCTTAATATTAAGTAATTAGATTCCATGATATGGGTCCTTTAATGAAACAGGTAATACCATTTATATAAGAGTAGTCTTATTGTAGGTGGAACCAAGGTCTGGGGCATGTGTGGTGTTTTAACAGATATTTGTTCAGATTTGATGGTCTATATAGCTGAAGCATAAGTGAGCAGGTCCAGCTTGATCTCACTGCTCCTCTTCCAAAAGCTCAAGCCACAACTCCACACTCCACACAAAATCCACACTCACATACTTTCTACTGTGCTGTAATGATCTTCAGTGAAAACCATCTCACCATGAGGACTACTATTGAAGAAACACAATCAGCATTACGCTAAGAAGATTATGCTAACCAGCTCCAGCTCCAGCTCACATTCATTTCTAGCCATTTTGCCATGTTTGGACAAAGTATTCCTTTAATGCATGCTAAAGGCAGTGTCTGAGGGCCTGCCCTGGGCAGGTGGGACTTGTTCTACTGACTAAGCTTGAACTAAAGGGCCAAAAAACAAAGCTATTACAATTTTCCCAGCTTCTGGCAGCATATCTTTGGAGTAAAAAAAACACAGTTTACTCAGAGATCGTGTAGGGATAAGTAAACAGCCCAGAGTGAGCCGATTCCTGAAAGTCCTCGGCGAGATAAACAGTAAAGGAGGGAAAATGAGGCACAAAAGGAGCCGTGCCACCACTAAGGAAATACGCTTTCCAGTGGCTCGCAACCACCACGTGCTGTACGCTCATGTGCCTCGATTACACACTTTCAGTGGGCTTATGTAAGAGGAGAAATTCTCAGATACTGTACATATTAAAATTTCTCTTTATTATATAATGGCCTTTGATCATTTATGCTTTATATAAGAGCATATTGTTTTCCAGGGAAGGGAAGAACAATTGGCCACTAATGAGAACTATAAGCTCAAGAGGGCTGTGTTTAATGTGATTACAGAACTAGAACAAGCTGAGAAAATGTGTTTTTCCTCGTACTTGAAGACTAGAGAAATTCTCGCACACAGTAATAACTGCAGATTGCAAAGAAGGGGAAAAAAACAAACCACAGATTGCTCTCAAAGTTTATCTTGATTTCTCTTGAATGTGTGAAGGCACAATTTTTATTTATTTTCATCTGTCCTACTCCTATTTTTTTTTACTGTATACTAGGGCTGCAACTTATTGACTAATATTTATATATTTTTGACTACTTAAAACTATTGTGCATGTGGCTGTTTATCCCACTTTTCTTTCATGTCCCCACTGCAAGCCCCCAGAATCTGCGCTAAAATCTGAATGGCTAAGGCACTATGAAAGATACTGTAAATATATGCACAAAATGTTGTTAATAGTGAGAGTCAGACATAGTCAAATTATTAAGCAATGTTTAAAGCACAGTTCACTTCATTACAAGCTTGTATGTAACTGATTTCCAATTGTTTAACTGCAGTAGGGAAGGATTGTGTGAGCTATTGAATGATGTCCCCCCCTACACGTCCTTTATTGTACGGCAATCTATCAGATAACCCACATACCCCCCTTGAGTGCCTCAATGACAATGGTATTTTCACTTACTATCCTCATACTTAGTACTAATGTACAACCAATTAGTACTGCTTTTTACAATGCTTACAACTGCTTTTTTCACATCAGTTTTGTCTCTGCATAAAGCAAATGCAGAGCAAAGTGGTGAAACCCAATTCTCCATGTACCGCTTCCGACAGTGCTGAATGACAGAGTGACCCCTCGGTGGTCATGGTGTGAATAAATAATATTAAAAAATAATACAGCATTCTCATTTCAAAGAAGCACTGGCAGGGTTCAAAGGCAAGGTAGCGAGGATTTTGAAGGGGAGTACAGCATTGCGGGCCTATGGCCCATCTCCACAGCTGAGGGGCTTTACGGACTTAATGGAGAGTGTGAAATCAAAGGGTCCACACATCTTCAAAAAGAGCCTCACCCGTTTGTTCTGTCAGCCAAAAAAAGAAGCCCCTACTTCACTCTTCCTTTTGACTAGCACAGCCTTCAGAATAATTGGTCGATATGCATGTGCTTCTGTCTCCCTCTCTGTATCTCTCTCTTGCTTCATCTTCCATAGCTGATGTTTAAGTTTTCAGGACATGTGGTACCTTTAGAATACACTACCGGTCAAAAGTTTTAGAACAGCCCAGTGTTTCAAGCTTTTTTTATTGAAATTCAAACAGTTCCAATTTCAGTTCCAATGAATATCATGAAATGGTACAAATGACAGTGCTGAACTGCGAGAGGTTTAAAAATTGTAAGGTTATCCAGAAGTGGGAAATAATTCTGTAGCGCCATGTAGTATCCTCTGGTATGTGCCTAGTTGGTCAGGTTCGCCTACAGCAAGATATTGACCCAAAACATAAGTCCAAGCTATGCTAGAACTACCTTAGAAGAAAGAACAAGGTGTTAAGCTGGAAAAAATGGAGTGGCCAGAAGTCTCCAGACTTAAACCCCATCTAGCTGCTTCAGGATGAACTGGACAGAAGAGTGAAAGCAAAGCAACCTATAATTGCCGCACACTTATGGGAACTTCTGCAACATAGTTGGGAAGAACTTCCTGCAGAATTAACAGTGAGACATTGAACCGCTTGAATTTCAATATAAAAAACAGAAAAATTGGGGTGTTCTAAAACTTTTGACCGGTAGTGTAACAAGCAAAAGCTACCGAGTCTATTGTATGCAGACATGATTTGTTGACGTGGTGGTTGGTTTGCCAGAGTAGTTTATGTAAGAAATTAACCAGGACCAGGACTTTATATACTGAGCTCACTATCCACAATGACCAGTGACCTTTTACAAATGTAATTATTACAAATGTAATGTTGATAATAATAAAAATCTGTTTTACCTGGTTACTGGTTTTCCTAACAGTGCCCACCATGTACCCTTCCCCCCAGACTATGATGTATTCATAACAATGTGCATACCATTCTGTGCAAAATGCTGTGCAAAAAATCTTGAGCCACCCCAAATGTCTTGAGGACAAATGTCTTGCTGCAACAGGCTGCAAAGTGACTAAAGATACAAGGAGCCTAGATAAAGGAGTTCCAACCACTCAGCATTCAGCACCACCAGTATACTGATCACCACCAGTATACTGATCACCACCAGTATACTGATCACCGCCTGATCATCTGGAATCATCTGCTCCTTTTTCTGCACTTGTTCAGGCCTTAAGTTAGATGTGCTTTGTTCTGCTTGAATGATTCATACATAGGTCACTGTGTGGCTCACAGTGTGACAAACAAAAAACACTCCTCTGAAACTGGTCAGGTCCAGGAACTGGACTGACATTGAGAGCCAAGTTTGAAAGTCCTTCATGAAGGAAGGCTGGAAAACTATTCCTCAAGGCTACATTACAAAAACACGTGAAAGTCTATGTCTTTAGAAGAAATGGGAGGGGGGAGTGCCAAGACTTCCGCACAGTACTGTATAATGGAATTTCTGTGGGGGAACTTTCGTCTGGTTCCATTCATCACCATTGTGGACAATTCTGACTGCAATTCTGAAGTTCTCTGGTTTCACATTAAACCACACCTAATAATTTTCTTTACATCTTAAAACTGAAATTCCCCTTTAATGATGTAAGCTTATAAACATTAGCAATGTAGGATGAATACAGTATAATCAACAATAATTTCTGAAAACATCTGGCAAATACTTGTGGTTAGACCACTACAGATGTTCAATTCAAAATGTGATGTTAGATATGACTAATACGTTACAGGCTTTTAAGACCATATTAATGACTGTAAAGGAAAGCCCTTTGCTTGCCAGCAGTCCTCTGCTGCAGTCCAACAATAGTGTTTGTCTCAGTGTTTCTCAGGCCCGAGCACTGCGGGCGCAGAGAGGAAGCAGAATTTACCGTCCCATCACAACGCGGCTTCCTGTGTTTTGTTTGGGAAGTGATGCTGGGAAACATTAGCACGTGCTGAAATTTTGAATTGACCTGCACTTGCTTGGCTTCAGCGCCACAGGCCTGAATAGTTTTTGTGAGGGGTAAGCTTCATACTAACTGGTTCAGGGATAAAGTAAGGACACTCCAAAAGTAGGGACAAGGGGAGGGGTTAATTTCTTAGTTAAAATTACAGATATATAGAAGAAGCGGTTGTCCAAAACGAATTAAAACTAAAACTCAGCAACAGCACGGCTGTTCTTGGCAGTAATACGCTGACTCTACCATAGTGACTCGTTACACACTTCCTGTACCATCAGATGCAAGCAAGCTTCTGGCCCCAGTGCTGTTGGGACGGGGTGTGGAATGGAAGAGGCTTTAACCCAATTGCATTGAATTGGTTGGTTTTGCCTCAGGTTTTTCAGCTGGGTTTTTGCTCCTGAAATCCCATCCCCCTGGCGGCGGCATTCCAGGAGCCACTCAGCTGCTGTAAAAGGGGAAAAAAGAGCCTGATGCCTCTTTGGCTGTCAAGAAAAACATGGATCCCTGCTGTGTGATCAGAATACCAATTAGGGAAAAAGTCTGAACATTTACTGGTCGCAGTATTGGTGTGTGTGTGGGTCTGTGTGTGTATGTTGGGGTGATATTGTGCAGTCACATTAACTGAGAGCTTTGCATGGGCCAGCTGTCTGGATTAATATAAATTCTTCATGTTTTTTTTGCACTTGTTTGTTTTTTTATGTATGCCTTCAAGGTGTTAAGAAATTCTGAGCGAAATCTCTAAGCTGAATGCAAATACGCCAGTCACCACAATTCCGCAAGGCGATAACGATTGTATTCAAATCCAAAACTCTAATTAATGCAGTGCTTAGCAATGGCCCAGGGTTGCTTAGCAACAGCGGAAGCAAGAAGCTGGTAGAAAGTGGTGGAGTTTGGAGGTGTTTGGGGGGGCGCGCACACACACACTATATGACTGTGTTTGTGTGTGTGTTTCTGTGTGCAATGAGTTGCAAGTGATGAATAAAACAGACGAGACAAAAGCAGACGGGCGATTAGCTGCTGTAAGTCGTGTGCTATCTTTGCCCTCGCATGCGCTCGTATGGAACAGTATGATCCATGAAACCATTAAAGGCTGATCTGGTTTTCAGGCTCACAGGCATCAAGCCGTTAAAGCCTCTCCGCTGATACATCAGGAATTCCGAAGGAATACTGAGTGTGGAGGTTAAAGATATACTAAAGAAATGCTGAGTGTCAGATTTATGGAATATCAAAGGAAAACTGAGTGTGAGGTTTAAAGGAGTACTGAATTAAAACTGAATGTGGCATTTAAAGAAGTACTGAATGAACATCAAATGTGGGGTTTAATGGAATACTGAAGGAATTCTGAATGTGGGGTTTAAAAGAATACTGAAAGAACGCTGAATGTGGGGTTTAAAGGAATGCTGAACCTGGGGTTTAAGGAATACTGAATGAATACTGAAGGTGGGGTTTAAAGTATTTTGAATGTTGGGCATGAAGGAATACTAAAAGACTGCCAAATGTGGGATTTAAATTAATATTGAAAGAATACTGAATGTGGAATTAAAATAATTTTTTATAGAATACTACATATGAAGTTTAAAGGAATACTGCAGTGTAAGTCTTTAAGGAATACTGCAGCCTGGGGTTTAAAGAGATACTAAAAATATGAGGTGTGAGGAATATTAAAAGAATACCAGACTGTGTGCAGTTTAAAGGACTACTAGATAGAGCTAATATGGCAGACAATGAGTAGAGTAGTTAGCTTGATATTCATTTGGGGAGTAGGCATAAAATGCAATACGTAATTCATTAGTAATGATAATACTTCTGTCTGAAATAAACCTAGACTTTGTTTCTCACAGATCACCTCTTCTTAGAAAAAAACTGTTTCGTTTCTCACTATTTGTTTTTTGACTGTATCCGAGTGTGGCCTGATGCTATCAGGCAGGTGTAATTCCTCAGCCGTTTTCCTGCTGGATCCTCAACAGGACTCAGAGGAGGACAGGTAACCTTGGGATTAAGCAAGAGATGAGGTGGACTCATAATTTACTGAAAAGGATGGATAGAGATAAGACATAGTGCATGGTAAGCAGTCTAAGGAGCTCACAAACACACACACACACACACACACACTTAGACTTCATTGGGGTACAGTTTCAAGACCATGTGCAGAAAATAACCCCAGATGGCTTGATCAAATTCTCATTAATAATCCAGTGCCAGGTCAGCATGACAGCACTGGGAGGATTGTGAAGTTCAGGGGAATTTAAGCCATGCTACTAAGGAAATGGCTGCTCTGCTATTTTAAGAGGCACTTATTTTTTTAATCGTCACTGACCACTTCAACCAACTTCCAGGAATTGTCAGGGAGCTCGAGCGTCAGACCACATGTTCGATAAAAGCCTTAAAGCATGATGCAAATTAAACTCGCAGCTGGTTCGTTAATTCTGATTCTATTTCTAATTTAATTCTAGATAAACCCTTTAAATGGCCAAGATCCAGTGGCAGGTACAAGCAGGTCCTAATACACACTTCTGGAACTGTGCTCATTCACTGTAATCCATGTAGATATCAAACCCCTGTTCAGCCAGAAAGAAGGAGGCTTATTATGGTCTACAGTCTATGGATAGCTGTGGCATTGCTGGGGTTTAAACTCATGAGCTCTGCAGTTGCCTCACTGCGAGAAGGTCCTGGGTTCGATTCGCAGCTGGGACACCCAAGGGTCCATTATGTGTGGAATTTGAGTGTTCTCCCACAGTCCAAAGACATACATGTCAGGTGAATTGGAGAACCCAAATGAAGCTGCTAAGTGTGTGAGTTTGTCTGTGTGTTTGCCTTATGATGGACTGTCCAGGGGGATCTGCCTTTTCCCCTAGCACCACTGGGAAACGCTGAGATGGGCTGGTAAAAGATTGGTGGCTCAAAAAATGGATGGATGGACAACTCTGAGGGAACCACAACATCCTTCAGTTAATCCCTAGAACTCAAAGTGTATTAGTAAAATCTGATTTCAACAAATAATGTTTGTTCTCCTACACACTTAATGTTTGTGCTCATCCATAAAACCATTTTAAAACTCCAGTTATTATTATTATGTTTTTAAATGAAAATATTTTTGCGTGACATAGGAACACCAAACAGAGCATGACGTTTGACAAGCACGCTGCAAGCACAACCACAATAAAATCTGTAGATTGATCTGCAGCTAAACATGATCAGGAAATACGACATGGTCTACACATTTAATGGACAAATACACTTTCATTTGGGATGCAAATCAGTGGCGGAGCTACAATTTTTTACATGGGGTGGCCAGGGGGTGGCCACTGCTATTTCAGGGGGTCCACACACACACGCACTGTACTCAAAG
>JBBIGA010000138.1:1605034-1619269 GCA_037576975.1 Alestes dentex | reverse complement strand
GTTTCGTTTTTACTATGTACTGTGTATATGGTAGAAATGACAATAAAAACTACTTGACTTGACTTGACTTGACATTTCTGTAGAGATACAGATACAGTAAAATTACTAAGCAAAATCTTAGCAAAGTAGTCCAGCCTCACAATAATATTGGACAAATATAAACATCTGCCTGATGCCAATCACACTTTTTAGGTAATTATCTACCAATACCAATATGATTCTGACATCACATATCCAGCTTCCAGCTGCTCTCTGCTGTGATACAATTTTTCCAAGAGATGTATCACAGTAGAGAGCAGCTGGGCGCAAATCAGCTAAGAAACACGAAATTGGCTTGATTACAAGGATTAGGTCAAAGCATCTACAGATGTTCGTACTTTAACAAATGGTTAAAGGCTACAGTGCAGGGAAAAAAAACTAAAAATAAACATTCTCGAGCTCTACACATCCTAAAGAAATGCATGGTTTCTTGGTATATATTCTCAAATCTTCTATAAGCTTTTCGACGGTCCCTTAAAGTTAACCGTTCAGTCCAAAAGCATGAACTGCTAAATAGGTGTAAGAGCTTCCAAAACTTCTTCAGTTATAACACATATGGAACAAGCACAGCCCTGCCGATCCACCTTGCCAAGGTTTTTCTGTCTTGGGAACTATAACCATTTGATGGCTGCACTCAGAATGAATTGTTTGGAACGAAGTGAATGCAGATTTATACAGCTCCTCGAGAGTATGGCTGGGCCTGCTCCAAATGGACAGGAATGAATGCTACAGAACTGCATTACACAGCTTTCCACTTAAAACTTTTACCCTGTGGATTTTTATGAAGCCCAGATGATTTTGATGCACAGCGCTTTTCGAGGCTGCAAAGCTGTACACACACTTAAAAGCCATGAAGGGTCTAACCTCATGCCACAGTAATATAGCCACCCGCTGGGGCAAAAAAATACAGTCATCATTATAATGGTCATTTAGTTTTCTCTGTTTGTCTTCAACCCACAGGGTCAACTCTCATAAACCACCTTTTCTTTTCTGTGTATGTACTGTCTTATGTTCAAAATACAGATCCAAGATGCACCATGTTCAAAATATAGCATCAACATATATCATGTTATATTCAAAATATAATGGAGACAAATCGAATCTTAGCCATGTGTGGTCCTACATAGATCCCATTCCTGGATTAATGGTTTATTTTTTTCACCATCAGTGTTTGTCTTGCTCTAATAATAAACAGCTGAAAGCTGTTTAGAAGAAATTAACTTTGCGATGCCTTTTGCGTCATTTCAGAATGCAGGTTTGTTCGCACTGAAGGCAAACACGTGTCACCCACTCACAAATGTGAGCCATCATGCTAGAAAGACTCAATCTGAGCCAAAAAGAATCAATACTGAGCAATGAGGACTGCAATGTGAACATTGCCTTGGTATTCATTAACGTGCATGTGTAGTTTGTAAAAAAAAAAAAAAAATTAAATGTGTTTTACCATTTTTAAGCAATCCTGAGCTATATATAATCATGAGGTTGTCTGAGTCATTTTCCTATCTGGAGACTGTTAGGATGTTCAACCATACTAATAAACCAACCGAACAATCACTAAACCACCCAAACAGTCACTAAACCAACCAACCAATCACTAAATCACTCAAACAGTCACTAAACCAATCAGGCACTAAACCAACCAAACAATCACTAACCACCCGAATAATCAAACCAACAGTCACTAAACCAGCCAATCAATAAACCAAATAATCACTAAACCAACCAATCGCTAAACCAAACAATCATTAAACCAACAAACCAACCAATGACTAAACCAAACAATCATTAAACCAACAAACCAACCAATGACTAAACCAAACAATCACTAACCACCAAAACACTCACTAAACCATCCAAACAATTACTAAACCAACCAAACATTCACTAAACCAACAAATCAAAGGGGGGGGTTGGACAGTAGCAGTTTTTAAGCAAATCTTTGACTCAGCTTCATATAATCATGAGGTTGTGCGAGTTGTATTCCTGTGTGAAGACTGTTAGGATGTTCAGTCATACTAATAAACCACCTGAACAATCACTATACCAATTAAACAATTGTTAAATCAACCAATGACTAAACTAACCAATCACTTAACCAACCGAACAATCACTAAACCAACTGAACAATCACTAAACCAATTGAACACTCAATAAACCAACTGAACAATCACTAAACCACCCAAACAATTACTAAACCAACTTAACACTCAGGAATGGTTTTTAAATCAGAAAAGGTGACTCACCATGAGTGACAAGAGTGGGGTCTCAGGGGACAGCAGGACAGCAGCAGTGCTTGGGACCTCTTGCTTGTGGCCTGAAGCCCAACTCCCATCTCCTACAGGCTTTATCCTGGATAACTGTCTGTCGAGGGGTAAACACAAAGAGCAACAAAGCGTCAAGGAGTGTGTGATCACCGGACGATCAGTCATCATGCTCAAAATCCTCTTACTAAAAAGCCAAGTGAACTAGAATCATATGTTAAAAGCAAAGTCTACACAGCTTATGTCTCAGGAGACGAGTCAGTTCAATGCAGCATGGCTCTCTGGAGAGGCCAACTTGAGTGGAAATGGAGGCAGGCAGGCAGGCACTGGGGGGTTACGTGAACACAGTGTAAAATACACCTACGGATTAATTAACACATGAGGCAAAACATTAACACATGTCAACACACATGAGACTGAGCTGTGGATGCATGGCACGAGCCCCTCATACCTCTACTGAGGTAAGAATAAGAGAGAAGGAGAGCGGAGTGAAAGTATACAGAAAAAGAAACTAAGCAATGGATGGTAAGAGGAAGAAAGCCCAAGAGAAACAGGAAAGGAGTAGGAGAAAAATGTGGGCAGTAATGTGGGAGTAATCAACTAACCAGTACCCATGATAAAAATGTTCAGTTACAGGAAATACTACTTGAGATTTGCACACTGATTTGCATGGAGACCACCCCCCCAAAAATACCAATACATTTTCAAGATTCAACTAAATCGGCAGAGTCAAGCAGTCAATAACTCAACATGGCCACTAGTTAAAAAAAAAGGACGTTTGATTAACAAGACAACCAGCCACAAAGCGTTGTTGTGTGGCATCTAGGGGCAGGCCTTTGTCAAAATGGTGCCACAGCAAAAACAGACTTGTGTGAAAACAAGTGTTTCATGGGGGCAGTTTTGTTAATGAGGCAACTGGTTTCTCAATTGTTTTAAACTAAATTTAACGAGCTACAGGTAATGGTGAATGGTATTTCATTTCAGAAGCGGATGCTAACATGTTTTTAATGCAAACCACTATCTTTTAATTTTTTTAAATCAGCCATCTAAAACCAAAAAGGAAACCACTAAAGCAAAAAAGGAAACCCAGGTAAGTTTCTGTTCTTAAAGTGAATAAAATAAAATATACATTAAACACAAGCATCAGTCTGTCAATTTTTACCCAAAATTAAAATTAAACAAGATTTACTCGGAAAGCCCTTCAGTAGTATATTTGTATAACAGAAATAACAAGCAGGAGGAAGCAATAGGGAAGGCATGAGAGAAAAAAAACGGCTGCCAAAACTCAGTCAAGGAAACAGGAATGGAAGGGAATAGACTCGGAGCAGTGGCTGGCTGTCAGAACCATTTCCCTCTGCTGTAGCCCCAATCCATTTACTCCGCTCCAGCCCACTCCTTTCTGCATTTTCTCTTTCAGAGCACACCATGACCTGTAGGATGGCTAGTGGTCTGTCAGAGGTTCTGAGGAGCCAGCAGTAGCAAGAGAAGAGGATCTAAACTGCCTTGTTGTGAAGGTAACAGCTCTCCCCTGGACTGTAATTAAAAAGAAGTACTACTACAACCTACAAGTGGCCTGGGTCAGTGACCAGATGACTGTAGATAGAGTTAGTAAACTACACTGTGGTGGTGTAAAATTCTGTGGTGTACAAGTTAATCACCAGTACAGACAAACATTAAGGTCTTCTACTTTTTCATTATAAAGGATTAATGTTAGGATTAATGTACTAATATTTATTACACCTATTTACCCAAATTCAGCTCAACCACAGCTGAGATAAGATAATCAATGAACGCTCATACACCAGAGATACATGTTGATCTCAGAATCAGATCAGTATTGGTAGATAATAGCCTCACTAATACTGATATTGGACAGTTTAGATTAGACTAATGTTTCAGCTGATAAGTGACAATGTATTTATTAAACTGCAGGAGATCAGAATGCCAAGATGACACTGGGCTTCTGAGCTAAAATGATGATCATTTTGGCATGTCCTTTGAGAAGTGTATCCTCAATTTCTACATTTTATAAACTGACATCAGCACTGATACATACGTACATGAAAAATACTGGAAATTGGCATCAGTGCCTCTCCAGTATGCACTAAAACTAAACACAAAAACAGAAGTGTGGTTCAGTTAACAGTTAAGTTACAGAGGAATTGCTCACCGCAAGTACATTTCATGTTGAGTGGGTGTTGAGTGCTGACTGAGTCAAACATATTGTTCGGTACAGGCAGAGTATTAGCTAGAATGCTTTGAGTCAGGGGATGTAAGGGGAAGAGGAAATGGGGAGGCAGGGGGGAGAGAGAGAGAGCGAGAGAGAGAGAGAGAGAGAGAAAGAGAGAGAGAGAGAAAGAGAGAGAGAAAGAAAGAGAGAGACAGATAGAGAGAAAATGACATGGAGCACTCAAAGGTGCACAGTGTACTTCCATAAAAAAAGAGAATATCTCTGTACCCATACTGCAGTACTCCGCATCTACACCACAACAATCTGACCAACAAAGCAGGACACTATTCTTTCTGGATTAGTGTATCACACAGCTCAGATTTAGAACAAAATGTATTGCCTGTCATTAGATACAGAGATAACTGGCATGATAACTAAACAGGCATGAACAACCTTGACAACAAACGATGCAACATACAGCTATTATAATGGAGGACCAATCCAGGACTGCTCTGCTTTGATGAATGGGTTTAATCTTTGGATGGGGACAAGACTAACCCATTTTACAGTTTGTATTGTGCGGTACGTACACATCACTATGACTTAGCAAGCATCAGACTTTCTTCTTGGTTATCTACATTTTGAATGTGAAGTATCAGATGTTTAACACTGCATCAACCCATATTCCACACAGCAAAACCAAGTTCCAATCCTAATTAAAAACACCTGGCTCTAGTAATCATACGTTTATGACGACCTCTTTGAGATAGATGGATGTTAGATTACTTTGCAAGCGAGGGCAGGTCTCCAAAAACCGAGTCGGATCTAATTCCTGAAGATCTTCAGCATTTAACAGAACTCAGAAGGAGGAGTTGAATTAAAACCCCTACATGAGGGCCAGACTGGATCAAAACACCTGCGAGAGGGCCTGGCTGGATGTAAATATCTACACAAAGGTCAGGCCGGATCTGAACACCTGGATGTGGGTGATGCTGTATCTCAACATCTGCACGATGGCCTTACTGGCCCTAAAGCCCTGTATGACGGAGGACGTCCACAAGCTGTAGTTAGATTTAAACACCAACCAATCTCCTGCATGAGAATAAATCTTTGGTGCCTGGTCTGGCACTGCTGTGTAGAGGTGGGTGCTGAAAACTCAAATGTATAAAATATAGTATTTCCTGTGTTGCCTGCTGGATGTCTCTCCATCCTCGTCTTGCTTAACAGTTCAAGGGCTCGACAGTTACATTAAATCAGTTTTTGTCTAGAAGAGAGCACTAAAAGAGCAGAATGGACTTACATAGCCACAAAAAAGGCTAGACAGCTTCATGAAGAAGGACCAGGAAGCAGAACTCTGCCAATTCTAGTCAAAAATGGGGTTTAATTGGTTTTATAAGACATATTTACCTGATTGATATTGTGTACAGTTTGTTTCAGTTGCAGGGCTGTTTGTGGTTCACTGTTTTTGGGCTTATCATGGTACCCACGGTATGGCAAAATCCATATCAGGAGACAATGCCATACTGATATTCACTTTTATGTCATAAATTTAACCCTACTGCTTTACAACGGTTAAGACTGTGCTCGAATTGTCATTACCCACCATCAACGACAGCACAACTGATAGTCATACTTGAAATAACTTCCAACTGTAGTCAATACCCCTGTTATAACATTACCAATACAAAATAGCTGTTGTGCTGCCTGTCCCTCCAAGATAGTTGAAGGGAGTGGGCGGATGGATGGAAGGATAGATAGATGGAGAGTTTTTTCACTCAGTCTAAGGGCAGCGCTCGACTCCCACACACTCGGGTTGTTTATGGGACTACACAACACATAGGCCGAGGCAATGGGAGATGCATGTTGTATGTATAAGTCACCAAGCACTGCTGCACAAAAAAGTAAAGGCAAAACAGGAGTGCAACATATTGGCGGAACTAACTAGATTTGGCCAGTTAGAGAGCTAAGAGCGAGGGAGGACGGTAAAAAGAATAATGACAATGGGAGGGGCAGGAGAATGAAGAGAAAGAAAAGGGGAAAGCAAATAAAAAGGCTTAGGCAGGCTCAAACTCGCAGGTAGAGCGTATGAACCATGGTAGAATCTGAAGGTGTTCCAAACACTTAACACACCTTTTTCGTGCTGCCTCAAGCTCAGAAAAACACACAAACACACCGAAAACAGAAATGCAGGTGTATGTTGTATGAAAGAGGAAATGGATCACATCATTAAGCTACAATGTACAAGCTATGATCCTGTCATGTAATATCCCAATTGGTCACGCTCTCACAAAGTTAACAGGTGGGTACCGAGAGCCTCTGATGGAGTAAAGAAAATAACTCCAGGGCATTCGGAACAGAGGCATAAGAATGGCCTCCCTGAAATGGCAGGCTCTGTGCGTTCCCTCTATTGGGACAAGCCAAAATGAGGTGTAATGGTATGCAACAATGCAGATAATGAGGGCCAGCAGGCCGGGGGCTCTCAATGGCTGCCTTGTGGCCAGCCATGAATAGGTCCTGTTTCAAGCGCCGAACTTACAAAAGACAGGGACACGTGTCCCCACGCTCTCCCCAGCCAAAACCAAGAGACGGCAGATAATTAGCAAACGCGTCATCCCTGCCCTTCTATTCTTCTCCAGTCTTGTGGTTTGAATTAAAGGCGGCTGCCTTTCTTCCCTCTCCAGACTTTCTTTGTGTCAGGCAGAAGTTTCATTCAAAAAGCTTAACAAAGCTGCAGGTCCTCAGCCACATAATGTCATTTTGGCCAGAGATATTGAGGGGAAAAGTAATCAGACAGCCAGACTGTCTTTGGGATAGCAATCATTTTTCGGCCGCAAACACCTTTATCAAAAACCGACAACTGGACAAACCACACTATTTCCAGTAATTCTGCCCATGTGTCAAGCAACTTCTAGCACTGCATGAGTATTCGAAGAATGGATGACCCCGATTCTTCAGGGATAAGATGTGGGGGTGGTTTAGTGCAAGGATGGGAAGGGGTTATTCCATGGATGGGGGATGACTGTAGTCTAGACGAACTCATAAGGCAGAGTTGAGGATGTGGGCGGGAGGGTGAAGAGGAAGGGGGATTCGGGCAAACCATCTGTCCCCTGCATACATAAATCTTGATTACAAGACCACAGGAAAAAGAGGGGGAGTGGTAAATAGTGGAATCCAGTGGCAACATATCCCCTGCTGGATGGTCAGGGAGCCTGACAAAAGGTTTGACAAGCTTGTGGTATGACATGCAATACTGAAACCAGTTTCAATGGTCACAATGACCAATGAACCAATATGGCAACAGTGTTGTCCCAACTAGGTACATTTGTCATACCATTGTTCATGGGTGTCAGTTTGTTTTAAAAAGTTGCAAGGGACAATGACAAGTTTGATGTGTTAATACTTCTTTTTCAGTGACCCATGTATTGCCAAACAATGCAAGAATTTAGGGCAAAATGTTTGTTGGCAGGGAGGGGATTTTCTTTTTGCCAAGGGGGCTGTCTCTTCAAATCCATGGGCAAACCCCAGTGTTTTGATTTACTGATCAGTAAGCATGTTAGCTATCTTAAAACTTACTTTTATTCATTATTACATTCAACCAACTAAAGATGTTTAAAAAGTGGATGAAATATGCTTTGACAAAAGTGGAGTGTTGCCAGCAAAAAGGCATGTGTTGCCAGCATAGCCAGCATACACTTATGTCTTTATGTAAAGAAAGGAGCACTGCATTCATAGTCACTCAGCTCAAGTGTTTGAACCTTACACACTTATGCTCTTTTTGCATAAGTGTGTGAGGGCATTTTTAGTATCTACTGTTCAGTGTTTCCCCTACCATTACATAGGCTGTGTGGTCCACCCAGGTAAACTCACACGCTGCCTGACTTGGATGAAACACAATTGCAATGTAACTGGTAGGTTAACAACTGCTTACTAGCATCCCATTTCTTTATATGCTGTGACGTTTTTATGCCCAACTAAAATATTAATGACACCACATATTCATAATAATACAGTTGGCTTTGAAGGATGTACCACCCAACTGGAAAAAAAAATCTGTAGGAGTTCTTTTCTCTGTTTACAAATAACAAACCAGTCTAATGTACAGAACCAAAAGACTGTCTATGAGCATGATGCAAAAAGTCCATCCAATTTAGCATTCAT
Organism: Alestes dentex; assembly: GCA_037576975.1. Lineage (NCBI taxonomy): Eukaryota > Metazoa > Chordata > Actinopteri > Characiformes > Alestidae > Alestes > Alestes dentex. Next base: position 1,610,641 of record JBBIGA010000138.1, on the reverse strand, counting down.
CTTTCAGCACTTAAGTATTTCAACAGCAAAACACTGCATGTTTAAAGAGATTTAGACCACAGAAGCACCTGGAAAGCATATAGTACACAGTCATATTCCCCAACAGTGACAAAATACCAAAATGGCACCCAGCCTCTCTGAAGCAGCTAGATGCAGCGGGAACACACTGTTCAAGAGAGGACAGAAGAGAGACATCCCCCACCCCCTCTCAGCACACTGTTCAGAAGCCAGTGCCCAAAGCTAGTTACATTTGTCATCCTATCATGTAAAAAAAACAGCCTCCCATTTGTCGCTCAATGATCCAGTCCACACACACACACACCGCTATGGCATCATCTCTCATTCGTTTAAAAGCAGCCTGATCTGCCTTTCCTCCACGGCTCCTGCAGCGCTGCAGCTCGAGGGCTTAACGAGGTTAACACCCCAGGCCAGCAGGGCAGAGCGTCAGGCGAGAGACTGGCTGACAGCCTGCTCCCTCAAGCCCCTACAATTGGCCTCTGTTCAGGGCCTGTCACTGGCATACACTGCAGCTTGGCCAAAGAGTGTCGAGGGAAGCTGAAATGCCATTGTATGACTCTGCGATGTTCTTGGAATTTTAAAGTGGACCGTAGATAGAGCCTTGGGGGACTCCAGGATAAAGTGTCCATCATGAGGGTCCCCACTGGGCTGCAACGTCTGGCAGAGACATGTTTAATCCTGGCATTTCCCAGCAGGAAGCATTTGTTTTCAGGTTTGATTCAATGTTCAGCCCTGGCTTTTGTGCCCATTTCCAAGACACTGTAGTCAAATGATATTGTGATGCATGTATAGTGTGATTCTAATTCACACTATATGAGTCTATATAGTGTGATTCAAATTCAGGGTTTTACTCAGGGGTTGCTTATATAATCTTTGATAGGTCCATAATCCCATGAGTGGTTGTATGTTTCACAGATGGTGTAGTATTCACATGTATGCACTGAATTACCGCACAGCAAAAAAAAAAACAGTGAGAACATTCCTCTAAACGCTCCTCAGTTTTAGTTTCTAACATTTAGTTCCTGAGTTGGAGGGACAGTTTCTCTCTTTGGAGAAGCCTTTCCTGGGGGCTAGTCTAGCATGGAAAAATAGTCTAACGCCAGTCATTATAAATCATTGAACTCTAAGGGGTCTCCCAAATTTTATGTTTGTTGCTGGAAGTGCTTTTCATGGCCACCAGAAAGGCTGTCATTACACTGTCAGCAGAGCTCAGTTGTTCTGGGGTGTTAATCTGAACAATAATATGAGGCATGCAAAATACGCTTCGTCTTGGCAATGAAATGAGTGAGAACGGGACGCAGGAAGAACTTAATTACTGTTAACAATGAAAGCATGTCAACGAAGGGAGGCGTCTGCCCAAGCAAGCAACAACACTTTCCCATACGCGCTTGTGACATATGGCAACTGTCACACGGTGCTGACTCTTAAAAAAATCTGCTATTGCTTTAATCGTTTCACTCTTGGAAGTGAAGATGGAGCAACGGATGTTCAAAACAAAACATATAGCAGACCAGCCACTTCAGCACTGGCATTAACGTTATCACTCCCAGTCTTCACAACTTGGCGAGAAATCAATGTACAAGCTGAGCAGAGGTGGAAAATAGTCACTGAATAGGCTATTTATGCTTTCTTTGTTCTGCAGTTATAAGAAAAGATTATTGAATCTCCCAAGTATTTACTGCCCCAATCTTTGGTCAGATGGCATAAGTGATGCTTTGAGGACCAACCAACCAAGATATGGCAGTGACTTTTTCAAGTTGCAAAGAGCTAAAACAGGGGTTTTATGAAGAATGGTGCAGTTTCTGAATGATCCTCTTGACTGAGACTCCATAAATGGGATGCCACAGTGCACTTGTAGAAAAGCAACAGCATGTGACTAATTTGCTGGTTGTGGAGCTGGAATTTGCTGGATATGAGCTGGGACAATAGGATAAAAGCATTCTCTTGAATAGAGACGCAGACAAGACGGCGTTTTAAATTTAGCTTTCCCTAAACTGACCCCCTCCTTTCACAAATTCCCACTCATTATATCAATTACACACTGCTGTACCACCCGAGTGGAAAATTGGAATTTCACACCCAACTCTGTGCCACACTCTAGGGCTTTGCTTTGCCAGTTGTAAGTGTGACAGGGGAGGTTAAAGGTTACCGAAGGAGATCAGAGAGCTGGCAAAGCTTGGGGTATATGTGGCATGACACAGGGTAAAAGGCTAAACATATTACCTTCATGTCAAAGGGGATTTTTTCCAGAGATAATGGTTTAGTCTAAGGACCTGTTATAGAAATATTCCTTTTTCCTATTCCTAAACTCAGTTATAGCAAGGAATACCATGAAAACATTAGGCAAACTGATTTTGCTATATTTATCCCCATAGCTACTTTACTGACATATGATCAAGATAGCACTAGGAATTTAAGGGAAGCTGTTTTTGAGGGTGAGTGCTGATCCCCAGTCTTTCCGAAAATGGCTTGAGGTAAATCCTGATGAAGGCTAATGTGTGTAGACCATCTGAGCCCAAGCCACTTGATGTCTCCCTATGGTCCATTTTGTCTCCCTATTTCAAGTATGGTTTTAACAATAAGGCTTGGTGGAAATAGAGTGAGTACTGAGGTCATAGAGAAAAAGAACATGACTTATGACTGTCTAATTGGCTATATTCCCATGTAAGAACAGGAACATAACTGCTGCTCATCACTGTCTGAGGGCCAAGCTTAGTGCAGGAGAAGAATAAATAAAGGTACGATTCTGAGGTGAACTTCCATCTTTCTATAGTCAGAATCAGTAAAACAACTGCACAATCTATCCAGATGAAATTCTCATGTGAATACAAACCCCAAACACAGGAGTCCAGAGCTAGTTCTGGGTGAATACTCAATGAAAAATGTCTAAGAAACATCACGTGTGCTTAAAATCCATGTCCTTCACTTACTCATAGGCACACTTGGAATAAATTCAAAATCTCTTCCCCCAACTCTTCCAGAGCAATAATGGGAAGACCAGGCAGTGTACAGACATATATCAGTAACCTGGATGTTTGAGGAGATATGCTTTTGTCTTGTTTTGTACTTGCATTTCTAGTGGGTCCCATTATCATGATGAACGATATCTGGTAATATCATACTGAACGATAAACAGAACCATCCCATTTGTTTCATAAATCCAGTCATGGTTCTAAGGCCTAAAACTAACTGGTCACCAAGCAAGAAAAGTTGGACATTAGGAAGAAAGTCGTGATACAGCACACCAGCAATTGTGGAACTGTTGTTTGATCATAGGGATCAAAACAGAGAAATGAGACTGGTGATGACACAAAGATGTATTGCGAAACCCATAATCCATCCTTAGTTTTCTTGAGGGCTGAGTCACCTGGTATTCCTGGCTGAATGCACTGTGATTTATTTGGTCTCGGCCACGCTGTCACAAACATCCATGGCTATTTGCTGACAGTGATCCACCGCTATTGTGCCTTTTAGCCTCTGCAGGGTTTGTTCGCTGCATTGTGATACATGCTCTCCTTTAGGTATGTAATCATGAGCTCTCAGAACAGAATATTCAATAAACTTGTTCGGCCTGGCAGCACAAATGAGCCAAAATGGCGGACTCTGCCCACTGCATTTTAGAAAAGGAGGTCTGTCAAAGCTTTCTGTCTGCCTTTGGGGGCAGGACAAGTTCAGGCATCGGTTTATTTACCTACCACCTGTAGTGCAATCCCAACAGAGCATTTCTCCATTGCATTATACTACCAGAGAACCATAACAGCCCCTGAGCCATACTGCTTCTGAGTGACATCTCAGTCATCCTGCCACCAGATTTCAGCAAGACGTCAGCGGAATCTAATAGCCCATGAACATTTAAGCAACTTCTGCAATGAGGATATGAGTCATAATGCAAATATTCCCACAAGATCTGACTTGGCAAACCTTGCCTAACCTGCAGAACACAGACTGAGAGTCATGACATGTGCTGTATCCAACCTTCGCTCTGAAAGGTCATGTCCATGGTAGCGGCCAATTGAGTTTCAATGTGTTCAGCTCAGCCAGTTCAGCTGAACTGCAAGCTGAAATTCGCTGCTGTAGATGCCAAGCCTTCGCTGCTGTAGAATGGTTAAATATTTGATTACATGGGCCTTAGTGAATTGAATCTCCTGAAACAGCAGATGGAACTGACACAGCAATGACAAACTACCGACTGTATTTGCTCCCACTGAAACAGAGATACAGAAAAGTCTGTAAAACTGGACAATTATGTAATCACCAACTGTATCTAACAAGGGTCTCTTTGTCAAGGAGGTTTACAGGAGTGGAAATACAAGAAGATGCTATTCTCAAACTCAATTCTAGAGTGATTCGCATGTCCATTACCAGGCGATATCTAATTAATTGATATTGATAACCACTTATGAGTTCTTCAGTTCTAATATGCAACTGTCAAAGCAATAGCAACTTTAATCTGTAATTCCCCAGGCTCATGCCTCATTTATACCTCAGCATTCAGGCATTCATTAGTGTATTAAGTAATAAATTATTACAAATAATCTCGGAATAAATAATTAGATTTCAGACTGTCCAGTAATTAATATATATATGTTAAGGTAAACCCGCATTTGTACTGTACAGTGTACACTGAACTCCCGCAGTGCTAGAATGTAGCTAAATACTGATGTTACCCCTGTATAGACTGTGCTGTAATTCATGCACGAGCGTTTTCTTTGGTATGCGCTGTTATTTTCTTTGGTAAAAGCAGGGTAAATACAGTAATAAATTCATTTAATTTATAGCAATAAAAATACAAGCCTTTAAGAAGAACAAAACGAAAAACACGAGAACACTTGAGACGCTCCATGGGGGAAATTCTGGCCTGCAGCTGCCACACTTGCGTCAAATGGCACCAGCAAACCAATAGCAAGGAGAAATAAAGAGCGTTCTCGGATTGGCTACTTTCAAACCTCCCGCCTCTGAGTACAGTGGTATTTCAGCATCCCAAGATGCACTTTCTTTGTGTTCTCTCGTCAGTTACAGTTACTTTTTATATAAAAATGCAGCTGAATTTACATTAGCACTAAAATGCATGAAAAAATATATATTGCCATGAAAAATGCTGTGACATCCGAGCCTCGTCCACCACGCCCCCTCGTCCTCGTGCAGGGCTCATGTTTGGTGCTTAGCAACCCAGCATGAGGACAAGGGGGCGTGGCGGACGAGGCCCGTACGTCACAAAAGCAAAAAAATGCAGAGGATATCTGCAGTTTCCACTTTAGTGTGGGGATTTCGGCGTACAATTATCAGTTAGGTTCTCAGAAAAAATCTGCGTTAGACTGATTCCACAACTTTGATCCACGTAAAAGTGGTGGTTACTGTGTATATATATGCGTTCCGTGACTTAACCAATTATAATAGTCCCTTCATAAAAAGGCCGGTACCGCTGGCATGAGGAGAATCTAAACAACTAGTCGACCTGACTTTGACTTTGTTGACAGATAACTCGACCTGAAAAAATATGAAGTCGTTAATGCCCTAATATATATATATATATATATATATATATATATATATATGTGCTAGGGAGAGTGGGGTTGGTTGTCACAAAGG
>JBBIGA010000138.1:1555846-1604934 GCA_037576975.1 Alestes dentex | reverse complement strand
TTTATCCAAAGCGACTTCCATTCCCTAACTACAGGGGGCAGTCTCCCTGGAGCAACTTGGGGTTCAGGGTCTTGCTCCGGAACCCAGTGGTGATGTGATGAAGGCGGGATTCAAACCCACGGCCAGAGGCAAGTATCCAACCCACTAGGCCACACCCCCTACCACCCCCCGACCGTACAGCCATACACAGGTCATCAAGTACAGAGTTGAGATAGCCAAGATGATGCATAGTGCAAGAACCACAGTCTTGCACTCCTGGAGCTCATCATGGACTGTAAGTACAAATAGATCCTCCTTCCCTTAAGCCAAGATTGACGAAAATCAAGTGCTTATGTTTCCTGAGACTCCAGACCTCAGATGACCGAACATCCAAACTCGGACACACAACACAGAGGCCCTCAAGAAGGCACACCAGTGTCTCTGGCCCCAAGGTGCCTTGGGAAATTGTGGTATAAACATAATGGCTTGTGACGGTTTTTACTGTGGCTCCATAGAAAGCCACAGAAGGAGCCGCTGTGTGGTAAGGAGAGGAAAATTATCCAGTGGGTCTTGAGGATCATCTGGTGTGCACTTCTATCCTTCAAAGAAATCTTTCAGACCAGGGGACTCCATCATACAGGACCATAATCACCCTGGACACCAACTGTTGTCCCCCTACAGAACATAGCATTCATACTGGGACAAACAGGTTTAAGAGCAGTTTTTTGTTGTGCCTTTTCAGTAATTTCACATTTTTTGCCCTTACCAGACTTTTATCACAATTTATTGTGCTTTTTGACTGTACTGCACTGTAATTTTACTATGTATCCTTGCACCATTTGTTATTGTATTCATGGTTTAGGATTTATGTGATACTGCAGGAGTGATAAAGAATCCTCAGGTCTTAAAGTCTTGAGGTTCTGAAGGCTTTCCCGCTCTTCACTGTGGTGCTGGGTGTTACGAGGGTGTATCTTGTGAAATTCTGAAATTTAGTCTTGCTGAAGCATGTGTTCATGGAATTAACACTTTGATATTTCACTATATTTATAATTTATTATGTACTACAGCGGTTATCCTTTTTCAAATAATAAAATGGACACATTTGATTTCGGAGGTGTTGGTCGCTGGTTATTCCTCGCAGTCAGTGTCCGTGATCTCAGCGTACATTTCAGTCTCTGGTTTAGAATCTTTACAGGTAGTGTTTAGGTCTTCCATGTTGCACAGAAATGTGTAAAGAGTGAAAGAAATGCCTTCTTGCTGATTGGGACACTGCGTCCCACATCACGCTTCACGCTTCATGCTTGGGAAAATGTTCTGTTTGAATTCTTTGCCATGTGGGACCGATGTAAACCCTCAGGTTGGGTCCAGTAAAGGTCAGATGTTCTGTGTGAAGTTTTGCTCATGTTTTTCTCCGACTGCGAGTCAACATGCCACTCAGGTGTGACTCCGGTCTCCTCACCACGGTCGTAAAGACTAACGCCGAATCCTCTTTTGCAGGCTGCGTCTCTGGAACGAGGCTGTGCGCTGAGCGGCACCAGGCCCAGTCATGCGCTGTGAGTGGGGCGTGGCAGAGCAGAGAGAGGTCCAGCCCGGCTCCTCGGCACACTGAGGGCGCCCTGGGGCTTCGATGGCTTCGCCGCTCCCTGGTGAGGGATCTCACTGCATCCGGCCTGCAGAGGACTGACCCCATCTCCCGCCCTCTCCCTCTGTGGAATGAAAACAGCCAGCAGATCTCCAGCATCTTGCTGCTGTTCCTTCGATGTCCAGATGAGGCGCTACAAGGCGGGGATGTACCCTTTCCTCTTTCCCTCCGTCATCAGCTCACTGCCCCTGCCCTCACCCACCGAGAGGCTCAACCCCCCAAACCCCCCCAGCAGCGCGGGAACTCCTTCCCCTGTGGGTGAGTCCGGTTCTCCTTCGCTCACAACACTTTCTGACTGTCGGCCTTAGTCACAGAACGGCACCTCAACAAAGGACTGGCAGGTTCAGTCTGAACGGCTGCATCTTAAGGTTGCGTCTCAGTATCTGGTTCTTTAGCTCTTAAAAATGATGGAATTAAAACAGTTAATTGAACGACGCCATAGAAAAACCATTTTCCCTAAAGGATCCCTAATGGTTCTTTGGAGTGGGAAGAACCTTCTTAAAGTTTAAAGAACCTCCACATAATGCAAAGGTACTGGAAAAATCTCCATGATATCTTTATAAAATCTGAGGCCACACGTACACGGTGTTTCTGAAAATGGAGGTGTTTCTGAAAATGGAGGTGTTTCTAAAACGGAGGTGTTTCTGAAACGGAGGTGTTTCTAAAACGGAGGTGTTTCTAAAACGGAGGTGTTTCTGAAAACGTGTTTCTGTGAGTTTTGGTCTTTTCTCCACACATAAATTACGTTTTGGTTCAGTGTGAAAATGGAGGTTTCTGAAAACTCGGTTTCTGCGTTTATGTGTGGACGAGAAAAACTAAGATTTTGAAAAACGGACCATTTGGCGTCAGACTGCGCCGCTCGTATGACGTCACAGTACGCGCCGAGTTTCCATCAGGTTTCCATCTACAGTCCCGACGTTCACAGAGTCCTACTGTCTCGACCTCGTCAGGAGTTCTGGCCTGTTTCTACTCAGGAGGAGTTTCTGTCCCTCCAGTGTGAAGGACAGAGACGTCAGAGTCGCTTCGGACGCTGTTATATTTGGAACCAAAAGATTTGTTTCATAGTAATGCACACAGAGCTATAAGAGGATGATTGTGGGAGCTGCAGAAGAAATGGTTGAGATTTTACACACAACATGAAACCAGGTGAAAAGAGGTGCTTTAACCTGGAAAGGAGGTTCAAGGTTGTTCTTTATGGCAGTGGTCACCAGTCCTGCTCCTGGAGATCTACCTTCCCAACCCGAAGTGACCCCACAAGATCCATCTAATGTTGGCCTTTACTCTTTGATTGGCTAAACGAAGCGAGGTAGTGAGGTAGTGAGTTAGTGAGGTAGTGAGTTAGTGAGGTAGTGAGTTAGTGAGGTAGTGAGGTAATGAGTTAGTGAGGTAGTGAGGTAGTGAGTTAGTGAGGTAGTGAGGTAGTGAAGTAGTGAAGTAGTGAGTTAGTGAAGTAGTGAGGTAGTGAGGTAGTGAGTTAGTGAGGTAGTGAGGTAGTGATTTAGTGAGTTAGTGAAGTAGTGAGGTAGTGAGTTAGTGAGTTAGTGAGGTTGTGAGGTAGTGAGTTAGTGAGGTAGTGAGGTAGTGAGGTAGATCTGGCTTGTAGCCGGTGTGTGTATGACTTTGACAGGGGCCAAATTGAGATGACCAGACAAACGGAGGAAGGAGTGGCCTGGTCTGATCAAACGCATTTTCTTTAACACCATGTGCTTTGGTTGCTTGGAGTTGGCGCCAGAACAGAAAGAAGGCAAGTGGGCGGAGCCAGTGTGATGCTCTGGGCAATGTCGAGCAGAAACCTCAAGTTCTGGCATTGGTGTGTGTTAGTTCACTGCTGCAGAAAAAACACACCCTTTCGTGGTGACAGCGTTCCCTAATGGCCTCTTCCAGAACGATCCTTCCACCCCGCAGAAGGAACCGTTTAAGAAACATACAGAAAAAAAAAATTACGATGTCCCTTTCATGTTGTTGTTGTTACCTTTACCTTAATTAATAAATTCACCCCCCAAATTTTCTCACCAAATGGCAAATTCCGCCTGTTAGCTGAGTCTGTTTTACCGCCCAAGTGATACTGAGCAGGAGCGTGAGCCCTAACACTCGCTTTCCACAACACATGAAGCTCCACATACAGAGGTTCCCTGTAGTTACCACACAGTTCCGTTCCTACGACAGTGACGTAACCGGAATTTTGGTGTAAGTCGAAACTCACCCTGGCCTCAGTCACTTACTGATCCTAACACAGTAAAATCATAATCTAGAACATAAAAACACAACTAAGCCACAGAAAAAGGAAAAGGACATAAATATCCTGGACTTGTTCACTGTACTGTAGACGCCGACTCCCTCACTCAGACGCCGCGTCACTGCGTATTCTTCCACCACACGCAACCAAACTAGTTCCCCCACGGAGTCTGTAAATACGAGGATAACGGCTTTTTATGGGAGTGAGCGTCAGAAACATGAAATGTCATGGACAGCCCAGCACATTTGGAGGAGAAGACTAATAACGTCAGAAATCAGACCCAGAGTGACGAGGGGAGAGACCATCCCACCATCCAGAGAGAGAAAAGCGAATTCTGCTCTCACTTCTGGGCACTGATGGCTGTTGCTATAGATGATACTTTTCAGTAAAGAATTTTGAAATCTTTGCACATTTACATATGGTTAGTTAATGTCCAGTGAAGTCTGGTTCTGTCATGTGGCCTTTTAAATGATCCTGATCACCTGGTTACTTGGTCTGAGAACTCATTCCAAATACAATCAGTCCTGACTGCCGTTCTCGGTTATTTAAAGGTTAGTTAGTTGTAGTTATTTGGTTACACAGTGAGTTCCACTTACGTTCAGTTTACATTCAGCATGCAGATCTGCACGTCTGACCCGATGGTTTCAGCGTCAAGAAGTAAAAGTTCTAATAAAATATTTTCTCTTTTCCTGTTAAACTCTGTGATAGACTGAAAGGTCCGAATCTACTCCTTCCACCAAAGTTTGTTTCAGTGAGCTCTGAGTAAGAAAGAATCCATATAAAATGACAGCACACTCTTCTAAGAGTTAGTACACACTGAAGTGAGGATCATTTAAGCTGAGACAGGACAGTCCTCTCAGTGAGACGAGTCCTCTCAGTGAGACGAGTCCTCAAGATGAGACGAGTCCTCAAGATGAGACGAGTCCTCAAGATGAGACGAGTCCAACTCATTCACAGTGCCTCCCTGTCTCTCTCCCTGTCCCCCTCCCTGTCTCTCTCCCTGTCTCTCTCCCTGTCTCTCTCCCTGTCTCTCTCCCTATCTCCCTGCCTGTCTCCCTGTCTGTCTCCCTGCCTGTCTCTCTCCGTGTCTCTCTCCCTGTCTCTCTCCCTGTCTCTCTCTCCCTGTCTCTCTCCCTGTCTCTCTCCCTGCATGTCTCTCTCCCTGTCTCTCTCCCCGTCTCTCTCTCGCTGCTCCTAATAAGTAGGGACACTCAGATGAGGTATCGCTGCGGCGAGAGACAGATGATGAATTATTGATACTGAATAACTGAGATGCAGCCACTTAATTCCTGAGAGGGCCATTTTACCGCTTCGGGATCGTATCTGAATTCAGGCTTACAGCTTAATTGGCTCGGCCTGGACTCAGAAGCTGCCGCAGTAGAAGCTCTACCGCGGCAGCCGGACTGCGAACATCAAGGTGCTACAGATTTCGATTATTGTGTGTTTACCCAAACACTCTTGCAAACTGGCTTGACCTTGTTTTTACCAGGTAGTAATGAAAGCCGGTGTCGGAGTGATGGGCTGGAGACGGAGCAGCCCTCTACAGAGCAGAGGAGAAAGAGAGGAGCGAGAGAAAGAGCCCCTGGGCTGGAGAGAGAAAGATGGTAGATGAGAAGCGTTATCTTCTGATTAAGCCATTAGGTACTGAATAATGCAGCCCTGCGACAATCTCAGTAGTGAACTGGCCCGTGTGCGGCGGTCTCCCTCCTCGAATGCAGTTATTTTCACCCCATTGGAAGCTGCTGCCCTCCTCCAACTGGGCGCTCTTCCAGCAGCCTGCCTCCAGCATGAAAACTCCTGGCGCCGCCCCAGTTCCTTTCCGAAAGCGAGAGCAGCCGCAGTCGCCGGTATCTCAACACTCCGAGGGCAGACGCCAGCCTCTGATGTGTAAATAAAACTGAGCGCTTTCAGTTGACTCTAATTCTCTGCAGGTCTCTTTTGTTTTGTGAATGACATTAATCATAACTGCACACCCCAGGCCCTTTTCTCCTCCGCGGTCTGCCAGAGAACCGAATTCCTCCAGAGAACTTTAAAGGCTATTTGGAAATTTGGAATCAGTGGTGGAGTTACGTTCAAAGAGCACTTGCATTTAGCGAATATGTGATGTGGTAAAAAAAAAAGCCTAAAAAAGCCTAAAATGCCTATTTTTATAGTGTAAACCCTAAATATGCCCCCAAATATGCTCCCAAAACACTTTAATTTCATTCTAATGTTTAATACATTACCCTTAACGAAATTGTAAACCCATATCTGTGCTGTACAGTTTACACTGAACTCCCGCTAGAATGTAATTACCAATATTACCCCGTATAGACTGTACTATAATTCATGCAGGTTTCACGTCTGGTCCGTCTCAGCCACGCCTCCAATGGAGCTCGTCGCCCGAGTATTAGGTGGCACTCAGCCCTGGGCCCGTGTGTGTGAGGTCATGGCTTGTCATGTGTGTGGTTGTTGGGAGCCTAGGCAACCCAGGTGAGAGTTAGGAGCTTCGTCAGCTCATCAGCGGGGTTGCTAGGCACCTAAAGACTAGTCCACCTGTCTTATCTTTAGTTCAATTATTGAGTTAATGGTGCATGTCGTGTGATTGGCTGTCTGCGTGAGTGTGTGTGTATGTAAGCCCAGTTGATCCTTTGAGTCTTTGCGTGGTCACCCCAATCCTATCGTGCAGCTCTTGTTTGGGTTTGGTGGGTTGTGTTTAAAGGAAAATGTACTCTTGGTTTCAGCCTGTTTATCCTAAGGAGGAGAGATCTGCGTAGCACAGTGCTGACTGGTCTACGATAACCTGCAGCATCTCCAGTGGCAGTGGAGATCCCTTGTTTGGACTTTATGTAGGCAGTGTGGATAACTAGTGCTTGTGTGCGTGTGTGTCTCCTCTCCTCTGTGTCCACAGGCGTGACACGCAAGAGCCCCGTCGCATGGAGTGAACTCCACGGAGCGTGGAGCAAGTGTTATGAGCCCCTGAAGGCAGTGGGCTCCCTTAAGAGTGAAGAGCCGACTCTGCAGCAGAGTCCCTCTCCGTCTATTCCAGTACGGCTGCGCTGGAGGAACCGTTCCTCCTAAGTTTGAGTTTGACTTCGTTTTGTGAGAGTCCTCCGTAGAGAAGGTCCTCTGGGATCCGGGACTGTGTGATTTAAGTTCGAGTTCAAGTGTGTGTGTATGTACACTGTGAAACTTTGCAGTTAAAACACCTTTCTATGTGTACTCTGGTTCCTGCATGTGTGTCCTTTCCCCAGACCCGGCATGACAGCAGGGGCGTTTTCTTTGGTATAAGCAGGGTAATAATTTAATGTAATAATTCAATGTTATTAACTTGGTTTGGGAGTGAGCTATATACAAATGGAAAATTGAAAATGATCACAATTAGGCATAATTTATGGGTTTGGATCAAAAAATTCAAGCGCTTGGGGATTTGTTTATTACAATGATATCTTTTTTAAGCTACAAAAGCCTAAAATATATTTCATTAGCAAATGGCTTTAGATAGGAGTGGTATAAGTAAGTAAATAACAGCTGGTTTAGTTTACCTTAATACATGCATAAATTCATGAGAGATCTGTACAACAAGCGATTTCTTTTATGACTCAGTAAAACAGGAACCACGCTGCCCCCTGAACTTCCTGTAGAATATTACACTCTGATATCTGATATAAACATCAGAACATAAAAATAAGAATAAAAATAAGAATTAACTTTTTTTAAATATAGTGCCTTTCTCTAACTCAAGGTTGCTTTACAAATGGTTTGACAATAGTAGACAAAAACAGTGCAGATTGCAACAACACAGATTATAGTAGGAGTTTTTTAATTAGGTTTCGAAAGTGGCAAGAACGGAAGCATTGCAAATATTTCGAGGGAGGCAATTCCATAATTTGGGAGCCACAACCCTAATAGATCTACCACTCATTATAGACAAAATGAGGGACTTTTAGGGAGCATTGTCTACAAATTGGTATTGTTTTCATGACTAACATTAATGTCTGTTGAATGACTGGTACATTTAATAGCTATTCATATAATTCAGCTGCTGAGTATTCAGCAGCCATAGGCCATTGCAGAAGGTTGGGGCACCAGATAGGTGGGCAGCTGCAGCCTTTAAAGTTGCTCAAAGGGAAAAAGCTCCCCCTCTGCTCATCCTCTCTCCTTCTTCCTCTTCCAACATCAATCTCTCTCTCTTCATTCTCACTCCCTCTCCTTTTTTCTCTTCCAACCTGAATGTCTCTTACCTACTCCCTACCCTCCCTCACTCCCTCTCTCTCTCTTGCTCTCTCTCTCTCTCTCTCTCTCTCTCTCTCTCTCCCACGCTGAGCACTGGATGCTGGGCCAGAGGGGTGGAGGGTATTTTTAGCCAACACCGTGTGCTGAAACAGTAGAGAGCTCTGTGCCCTAGCAAGGACAAACCTCAGCCACCAGGAGAGAGGAGAAAGGAGAGATGGGAGGAGGGCCTTGGAGCACTAGGACATTTCTGCACTCCCTACAGAAATGCAGAGAAAGAGGGAAAGCTGTCTCACTTCAGTATATCAGCCTTTTACCACACACTGATATAATTTTTCAGCATCTACTGTTCCGTGACTCATTAGGAGATTTGATGCTATGCATCAATATTTGGTATCAATTTTGTCCCAACATTGGAGCATATCAAGTCATTCTTGCCTGGTCAAACGATCTAGGACTGCTTACAGTAAGTATAGCCAGGATGATCAGCTTCACAGTGACTAATGTTTGTTGTCATAGTCAGTTTTATTAATAATAAAGTATTATTATTCATAAAAATACAGCAGAAACTCCTAAAAAGGTTTCCAACTATAAATGTCATGCAAAATGACATTTTCCATGCCTAGAAATAACTTTCAATTAATTACTAATCTAACCAAAAGTTGTGCAGTAGCCAAATAACATTCAAATAAATTTCGTGCCAAATAACATTTGATTTTAATTTGCCAGAGCCTCAGATCTCAGTGATCTGTGATAGTGTGTTATTGGGTGAGATGCCGAGCAGAAGTTGCCCAGTGGTGAAACAAGCTAAATCCTCCCCCCAGCGCTAGGCCGGGGTGGGGCGGTGATCTGAGCCACTCCAGATGTTATCAGGCCTACAGGCTAATCGTAGTAAGCCTAGGTAAAGAGCTGCAGTTCTTGCGTGTTTTGTAAGTGCACACACACACACACACACGCACACACACCGTGTACCACGTACAGCTTTACGAGAACAACATGTCTGAGAACCTGGAAGTGCCCCTGTTTCAGACTGTTTTCTCCTCTTTTCCCTGTCGCAGTTTCTCTATTCTTCTTATCTTTTCTAACGCCTCCTGTTCACATCTTGCTGATTATTGCCCTACTGTCATGTTTTGCGCATTATTGTAGCAGATGTGGTTTGAAAGAACAGCCCTGCGAGTACATGGTAGTAGGCTGCTGTCACTGGCTCTCTGACCTCAATGACCTTTACTGTGCAATCTCTTGCTCTCTCTGTCTCTCTGTTCTTTTTTCCTTACATTTTCTCACCCTGAAGCGCTAAGCCATCTCTGAGCTGGACCTGTGTCAGCAGCAGAGCTTGGACCCCGTTAAACCGGTGTGACCACCTCCCTCGCATGACGGAATGGGGGAGAGGCGGAGGGAAACAGAACAGAAAAGAAGGGAGGAGGAATGGAGGACAGACAGGGAGAGTAGGAAAAGGGGGAGGGAAATGGAGGATGGGGAGAAGAAAAGTGAGAGAGGGAATGGAGTATAGAAGAGAAGAGCAAAAAGGAATGGAGAATAGAGGAGAGAAGAAAGGAGGAGAGAATGGAGGACAGGAGAAGAAAGGGAAGGAAGGAGATGGAATGGAAAATAAAAGAGAAAAGAAATGGGGAGAGGGAATGGAAGATAAATGAGAAAAGAAGAATGAAGAAGGAATAGAGGATAAAGAGGAAGAAATGGGGGAGGAATGGATAGAGGAGAACAGACAAAAGGAGAGTGAATGGAGGATCTAGGAGAGAAGAAAGGAGGTAGAAATGGAGGACAGAGGAGAACTGGGGATGGAAGATAGAGAAGAGAAGGAAGAAGAGAGATGGAGGAAAAGAGAAGGAAGAAGAAGGATAGAGAAGGAGAGAAGAAAGGATGAGGAAATGGAGGATGGAGGAGAACAACGCGAAGGATGGAGAGGAAATTAAGGATAAAGGAAAGAAGAAAGAGGTAGAGAATGTAGGACAGAGGAGGAGAAAAAGAACGATAGAGAGGGATAGAGGAGAGAATAAAGGAGGAAATGGAAGATAAGAGGATGAAAGGGAAAGGAGGGTAGAGGAGAAAAAGGAAAGGATGGTCGCAGAGGACAGGGAATGGAAGAAAAAAAAGGAGGAGAGGGAGTGGAGGACGGAGGAGGAGAGGGAAAAGAGGGTAGCGGAGGAGAGGGAGTGGAAGAAAAAAGAAAAGAGGAGAGGGAGTGGAGGATGGAGGAGGAGAGGGCAAGGAGTGTAGAGGAGAAGAAGGAACAGAAGAAAAAGAAAAGGAGGAGAGAGAGTGGAGGATGGAGGAGGAGAGGGGGTTGTTTAAAACAGATTCCAGGAAGCTGTAACACTGTAACGACATAATGATTTATCAGGCTGCGGAGAGAGAGGGGCCGGGCTGGGGCTTTTTCTTTTGCTTATCAAACACAGTGACACACACACACACACTCACCCATTCACACACACTCATACATACATTACACAATTACACATTATACTCACACCGGGATAATAGATCACGGCCTGACAGATCTGCATCCAGGTGTTATAATGAAATAATGAAATAATGGACAGTCACAAAATCACTGTTGCAAATAAAACCAGTAAACTGTCACACAAAGTAGCAACACAGGAGAACTGATTCCACAAAGGTGAACACACAATGGACATATATTACCAGTGTCATTCAGAGTCTTTGTTTTTGTAGTAAAAGAGATCAGCAAGCGGATCTTTACAGTTAGAGTTGCAACTACAATTCGACGACTGAACATTTCTGGCTGAAAATGGTTGAAAACGACAATTACTTTCCCCTGCACAACAGAAAAAAATGGCCGAAAGATAGGAATAAGGTGAATAATGTGAATTAGGGCTGTCACTATTATTTGATTAAAATAATCGATTAAAGGGGACATTTCATGCAAAATCTTTTTTTTAAAACAAGTTATAATAGGTCTATGGGCTATACAAAACATGTTCATGAAGTTCTTTACACAAAATCACTCGCACATTAAGAGATCTCACCAGCTTTATTCTTGACAGTTTCAGTCCCTTTCAAAATGAGCCGTTTGGACAGCTCCCTTATCCTGACGATAAGGGAATTTGCATAGAACCGCCCCTCATCTGTCGAGACACCACCCACTAGATCCGCCATTTTTGTCTGCTGGTTTTACGAGCATGCATCAGACGCCGAGCACTATGGCTACAGACAGAGGCAAGTCACTCATGAAGTGTTGTGTTCATCTTGCTCTGGGTCCGACTTGGGGTCGAACATATAGGGCTGGATAGCGCTTCTGTTTTCTGCCTTTTTCACGTGTGTTAAGTGTCCTAATACTTTTGTGTATCTCTCACTCTTTCTTTCTCCCTCCCTTCCTCCCTTCAGCCTGGTCAACATACAGGCTAGAACCACTGTCACAGATTGAAGGGATAGAAGGAAAGAAAAAAAGAAAGAAAGAAAGAAAGAAAGACTTTCACTGATGTTAATGACATGGATTCTAATGTCAAGAATAAAGCTGGTGAGATCACTTTATGTGAGAGTGATTTTGAGCAAAGAACTTCATGAACATGTTTTGTATAGCCCATAGACCTATTATAACTAAAGTGAGTTTTGCATAATCTGTCCCCTTTAAAATGTATGTTCTCTATGACTCGGCTGAGTTATCACATCAATATATACATTCATCCATTATCTGAACCACTTATCCTAAACAAGGGTCCTGGGTGTGCTGGATCCCGTCCCTGTGCTCATAGAGTGAAAGGTGGAGAAACAGGTCACTAGTCAATCACAGACACAAAGACAAACACACCTAGGGGCACTTTAGCACCTAGAGTTCACCTGACATGCATGTATTTTGAGGAAACTCCACAAAGAAAGGGCCCTCAGACATCTGAGTGTGAATCGATTTCTTTGACATGAATAACTACATGCCCACAAGTTCAAAATGTAGCTGATGTTGATATGAAAACATTTATCATTAATATAATTTTAACAGAAATTAGTTTATAGACAATTGGTCATATTGTCCTATAGTGCCAACACTAATATATGATGTGAATAAGACGAATATGAATATATGATCATTTCCAGTCTCCCTACAGTTCTGAGTTCAATTACTTAGCCTGGGATACTCAACTGCAAGCAATGAACTAAAGGAGGGAAAAACAGAGGAAAAGAGAGTTCAGGAAAATTCATGAAAAAAACTTCTTCATAACAGCTGCTTGTTTGATTGAATGTTGCCTAGTAAGGATGCTGACTCAACAAACCAATAATTCTGATGTGAATGGACTTGATTCTGCTCAAACAATTTTAGCAATTTCCTCCAGAACCAATAAAGATTTCTGATTCTGAAACATCAGCAGAGAGGGTAATCAAAGGGCAGACAAAAGATTTAATATTTAATGACAGAACTGACAGTCACTGGCCAGCATTTGCCACAAAAGGCCTTGTTTTTGTTGTGGGTGGTATTGTTGTTTCAGAGGCACCGCAGGTCCAGTTCTTGTCATAATCAATGTCATGTGGTGAAATCGCCTGCTTGTTGAGTTTCAGCGCCGCTGGCTCTCTGACCAGACGAGAAGGGTGAGTGAACAGGCTCAAATATTACCATAAAACAAACTTCAGCTCTTGGTCTGCTAGCAGCAACAGCAGCAACTGAGAGGACAGGAGGAGACGGAAGAGTCCGTGTTTTGTAAACAGCGAGGGCTGCGATTGAAGTTAAGAGCGTAAATCATATTAGGGGGAGTTTCCCAGCCTCCTCCGCTGGACTTCTGAAGATACCACAAAGTGAAGAAAGCCAAATTACAGGAACAATACACTTAGCTAAGATGAAAAGTCCAAACATGAGGAGAGAAAGACTAAGAAGCAGAGTTATAGGCTTATGCTAAAGGCTTTGTATTGAAAGCTTTGAGGAATGGTGGAGCCAGAGAGCTGGTCTTCTTTGCCATATATTCCAATGAGACCCTGATATTCGGCCTAGATGAAATTCGTTCTTCTTACGGCACTAGGGCTGCAACTACCTGTCCACAATCTAATTAATTTATCAGCTTTTTTACTATTAATTGATTTAATTATGCCTTATTCACTTTCCTCTTGCTCCATTACAAGCATTTTCACTACAGTTAGACAGGAAGGAGGATGATCTTCATGCTTGGTTCTGCTCTCAAACTTCTGTTATCTCATACCTCATTTAGAAGAAACTTTCAAGCAAATGTTTAGATCAAAATGTCTTTAAATAAGCCAGGCATCTGCTAACTGTCAACTAGTGCTGTAGTAGAATTTTCTTGTGTGCAAGTTTCACATTAGAATTACAAAACCTCAGCTCCTCATTAATCATCAATGATTAATGACAACCAAACAGGTCTAGTCAGGCCTGCTGGTGGTTCTGCATCCCTCCAATGCTAAGTGCTGAGCTTGACCAGAACCTTTACTAGCCTCAGAAAAGTCAGAAATACAGCCGTGAGTCATCAGAATGGCTTTTGTAGGACAGGCTGGACATTTCTTGGGTGATTCAGTGTTTTGTTTCTCCCTCTTCTTGTAGTTTAGGCTGTTTAAGTGCTGGCACTGTCACTTCCCTCCATAGCAGCTGTCTCAGTCAAAACCCACAGATGCGAGTCGGTCTCAATAACCGCAAGCCCGCCAACACCTTTTTTCCCCTCCATCAATATCTGTTTCTGTCTGACACTCTGTCACTCTCTCCATCCTTCTGTCTAGAAATATCTACAGCTCTAGCAACTTTTTTCCTTCTATTCACCAACCCACGTTTGTCTCAGAGACAACAATTTCCTCTGTAACCCAAATGAATCAGCCAGTACATTTGGTGTCCGAAGTTTGCCTCTTTAGTTTTGCACTGGAGATCCAAGGCTAAAGTAGATAACAAATGGACAGCTAGCTAAGTAAGTCATCACACAATTACTTCGAACAGAGCTGAGTTGTTCAGTAATCTCAAATAGATATCATGATAATGTTAATGTAAATATGCTCTGGATAACCACCTGGTCTTATGTGAGATTTTCTGTGGCACTGACTGCATTCACCTATCTTATCTGTTCTGGCTACAACATAAGTACAACATTAGCCTCCTATCTCCAGTGCAAAACCAAAGAACCAAACTTCAGAGACTAAACATGTCTTGGCTGATCAAATGCATCTGATTTATGGATGAAATTTTGCTCTTTAAGACAAAAGTAGGGTAAGATATTATATGTTTTATTCAGTGTATTAACCTTTGAGTAATGAGTGGTCTTTTAAAACCAGATGGATATTTGCAGTTAGAGCTTAAAAGTCATGCTGCATGTCTGCAATGATAGTAGATATTGCCACTAGACACATGCTTTGAACATATTCTGAAAAAGGTTAAAAAGGTTAAAAACATACGTGAGAAAGTGCCTCCTTGTGACAGTGATATGTTATTAGTTTATTTCCGGCCTGACGGAGGTCAACTAGGCCAAAACATTAGCATTTTGACTCACTATTGACATGGTTTAATACATTCAAGTGCTTTTCGAGATACGGTCTGAGCCTAATCTTGTTTTGACAAGAGCCCTTACACTGATGTGAGTGCTCCCCCGCACCTACTGTTGAATTACTGCAGATGCTTTGGTAGGAAATAACTTAATGTATTAACACAACTACCTCACTAACTTTTTTTGTCCCAAATTTGATCATTTTCCCTGTGCCTTTTAACCTCTGTATCTCCACGCACATGGCAGGTCAAATGTTCATACTAAAGATCGGTCCCCCTAAGTCAGACATAAACATTAAAAAAGAAGTTCTTTGGTAATATTAATAAAAAGAAGCAAGTCCAGAAACAGTCCTTACGCAAGAGGACAGGGAAGTTATATCACACAGCTGTGAAAAGCCTGTTAATTAAATACACAGGTGGGGTATTTTCTACAGGGCTGTAAGGGCTGGAATTAGGCGCAGTGAACATTTATCTAATAGACCATTTCAGTAATTAAAATATACAGAAATTGAAAAAGCCATTAAAGGGGACATATTAGGCAAAACTCACTTTTTGCATACTGTTGTATTTCCATTTGGGTCTCTACTGCTCCTATAAACACTCCAAGCAAAACCCAAAACATCAACCCTTTTTCTGTGAGTCAGCTGAAGCATATGATTTCTTTTGGTGTCAGAAATCATATGTTTCTTCGAGCCATTTGGACGGCTTCCTCATCCTGACGTCAGGATGAGGAAATTTGCATAGAACCACCCCTCAACTGTCGAGCCCCCACCAACTAGATTAGTTGAAGATCCGCCATTTTTGTCTGCTGGTTTTACAAGCACATGCATAAGACGCTGTGCGCTATGGCTACAGGCAAAGGCAAGTCACTCATGAAGTGTTCTGTTGGCTGCAAAGAACAACACAACTCCCTACACTTAGGGCTGGATAGCGCCTCTGTTTTCTGCCATTTTCACCTGAGGTAAACGTGCAGTAAGCATGGGATGGGTGGGGCGTGGCCAGCAACAGCTTATTTTCATAAAAGTGACAGAGCCCTTCAATGGCTCATTTTGAAAGGGACTGAAACTGTCAAGAATAGAGCTGGTGAGATTTCTTTATGTGAGAGTGATTTTGTGCAAAGAACTTCATGAACATGTTTTGTATAGCCCATAGACCTATTATAACCTATTATAAAAACGTATAATATGTCCCCTTTAAAAACAACAAAAAAATGTACCACTTTTATAGATCTTCGCACTTCCATGGGTAAACAAATGTTTATCAAGCTAAATACAAGTACACAGAAGCCAGACCCTGGGACAGTCTGGGAGATTCAAAACAGTTTGTGAGACTCCGTCAGTCCGATCCAGGGTTTTTACCACCACTGGAGGCTGTTACAATATTAATTTGGTTAACCGTCATTTGGCACAGGCCTACACTGTATTTTCATCCATTGCTGTATTCAGTATAAGAAATTGCATTTAAATGTGTTGGTTTTGTGACAAAAACTACGATTTGAACACAGGCTGTTTTTATAGTTTATTTTCCTTATATGGACTGTATGGATGGGGGAGTAAACATACCATTTAAAACAATATTTACAGACTTTATGAAAATTATAATATGGGCCCTTGAACATCTTGAAAGGCATTGCAATCGCAATATGTAGCATTATAGCTACATCAGCCTTGTAGTGTCAGTGTAAAACTTCAGACACTGAACATATCTCCAATGCATTTGGGGCAAGGGAGAGATCGCGTTAATTAGATTTTAACACTTTAACGTCCTGTTTGATGGTTTTCCAATGATGTGGCAGTAATTTTGCATGATGCCCCCTCCCCTCTGAGAATGACCAATAAAAAGACTCTTTCTGTGTCTGTATGCAAAGCGTCAGGTTGATGAGGAGAGTGTAGTGAAATCTGATCAGTGTGGGGCAGGCTGCCCAGTGCTGCCTCACTGATGTCAGCAGTTGGACTGTAATGTGTTTTTTTTAAAGCTCAAAACAGCACTTAGCTGTGGAGCTGCTGCTGCATTACCTCATCCCTTCCTTAAGAACAACAATGGACTTTGTGGTTATTCTTGTGCAGTTCATTAACATGGCTACGGCTTTCTGGCCTTTTACCTGCTCGAAAATGAACCACAAAGATAAAGCCAGTTTACATCAGTGGTGAAATGACATGTCCGTAATTAATGTCCTACTCTGATGAAAAGGGTTTTTTTCTGAAAGTATGGAGTCATTGGATTAGGCCTGTCGCAATGAATCAGTTACACTTGATTACTTGTGATTCATTACCATGGAGCTTCTCAAAAAACTGCCAAGGATGTGTTGGCTTGTATGACGATGCTGCATATTTTGAATTCTCCACCTGTACTTTTACAGTAAGAAACAAAGCCTGATTTCAGCAGTTTCAGGACAAAAGTGGATGAAAATCAATTGTGAACAAAAGTGCTACATGTATCTGAACATACAGAAATAGTGTTGATAGTGTTGATGGAAAAATGCCAAGGGTGGCACTTGCCTGGAACTGGTAAAAGAGACCCTGATGGATACAATAACCATTGTATCCATCAGACTGTTTCTTACTTCTAACATATTTTTCATTCTCCCTCTGCCTTCTGTCACAGTAAGAAACAGAGCCTGATGCACACAAGCATTTATGGATGATCTCTTTCAACAGTTCCAGGCATAAAAGTGGACGAAATCAAATGTGTGCGAAAGTGCCTAAACATACAGTTTGCATGGAAATCTCACAGCCAAAAGATCCTGGGTTCAGTTCCCAGAGCTTGCATGTTCTCTCTGTGTCTGTGTGGATTTCTGCTGGGAAATTCAGTTTCCTCCCACAGTCCAAAGACATGAACTGAAAATGCAAAATTGCCTCTAAGTGTGTGAGTGTATTTGTCTCACTGTCTGCCCTGTGACGGACTGGTGACCTTTCTAGGGTGTTTCTCTGCCTTTTGCCCTGTGATCACTGGGACATCAGCCCCACAACCCTGGTTAAGGATAAGCAGATCAGATAATGAATGGATGGATAGAAAATGCAAAATTAGCTTAAGGTGGGCGTAAATCTCGGAGGGTTCGTTGGAAAGTGCCCATTTGTCATAAACACCACAGCACACAGTGTGAACAGCATGAAATTCTTTCCCTGCATTTAACCCATTCACCATGTGAAGCAGTGGGCAGCTAGGAACACAGCCCCTGGGGAGCAGCACCTTGCTCAAGTGTGTGTGGAGAGCACCTTGCTCAAGGGTACCCCGGAGGCGACACTAGTAGTCCTGGCATTCAAGCCCATGACCTTCTGATCACAGAGGCAACTCCCTAACCACTAGGCCACCAGCTACTATTTATTCTATTTAAATGTATTAACATTTGAGCAATGCGTGGTCCTCTGTCTTTTAAAACCAGGCAGAAAATACATGCTTAACCCCTGCACCCCCGCGCACAGGGCAGGTGGTCCTAAATACAGTTCGCTTACTAAGCCTTAGTAGATCAAACTTTCATAGTAAAGATCTGTCCCCCTGAATCAGACAAAAACATGAAAGATGTTCTTCGGTGATAATAATAAAAAAGAAGCAAGTCCAGAAACAGTCCTCATGCAAGAGGACAGGAACGTTGTATCACACAGCTGTAAAAAGCCTGCTTTTAAATGTTAATTAAATAAACAGGTGTGGTATTTTCAATTGTAAGGGCTTTAATTATGGGCAGTGATTATGTATCTAATAGACCAATTAGATAATTAAAATATACAGAAATTGAAAAAATCATAAAAACAACAAAGAATGTACCCCTTTTATAGGGCCTTGCACTTCCATGGGTAAACAAATGTTTGTTTATAAAAGCTAAATACAAGACTGTCACCAGAAGCACACAGAAGCCAGAATCTGGGACACTGTGGAAGATCCAAAACAGTACAGACCCCAGGTGCATTTAGGACAATGTTGCCAGACTGGGCAGGATCCCTTTTGTTTAAACAAAACTAGAAAGTAAAGTAAATACATTTATTTTATGCCATATTGCTAAATAATAGATTGCTAAATAAAAAAGGGATAACAGATTATTATTTGGTAACAACAAGCAACCAAAATAGTTTTTATTACTACGCAATACTTCAATTTAAAAACATGAAAATATTTGATAAATATATTCCTACAGGACAGTAAAGTTTATATAAAATACTGTAAATTTCTCACACACATACATACACAAACACACACACACACAGAGGTTGAGCAATTGTTCTTATTTTTAAGGAGTGACACACCCAAAAAACAGGCACGGGTGTCAGACAGCAGTGGTACTGGTGACAGACACACACACACACACACACACATGCACACACACACACAAACACACACACATAGACACGCACACACTCACACACACACACACACACACACACACAAGCATGCATACAAACAAAGCCTGTGTTGTATTTCTGCTATCGAACCTGTCTGCTACGTATGTGTGAGTGTGCGTTTGTGTGTGTAAGCACAAATACGCAGAATCATACACACACACACACACACACACACACACAATCACACACACACACACACACACACACACACACACACACACACACACACACACACACACACATCTTCTCCCTCTCTTTGACTGTCATTAATAATCCACTACAGTGCCGGAATCCACAAGCTCCTCAGAGGTTCATTCAAACACCATCTCTCTCTCTCTCTCTCTCTCTCACTCTCGTTCTCATTCTCCCTTTCAAACTCCATCTCTCTCTCAATCTTTGTCTCTCTTTCTCTCTCTCAGTCTCTTTCTCTCTACCCCTCTAATTCCCTCACTCTTTTTCTTCCTCTTCCTCTTAAGTACACAGATGACATCGTGTTACACAAAGATAAGTCACTAAGTCAACTGAACGATCAGGTTCCTGTTAGACACTGTAGACGTAATAAACATTCCATATGATGTTTTTACATGACAAAAAGAGAAAAAATGCTTGAAATGCTCATCCCCGGTCTGTACCTCTCTCTTCACCCTTCTTTTCACCCTGTCTATAAGCTGGAATTCCGTCCATCCACACTGAGTGTTATCAAGCAGCCCCCATCTCTCACAGTGTGAGTTGCTGATGTTCAGCAAGTGTGTGATTGCTCTCCCTCCCGCCGTACGAGACAGAATGAGGCCATGACGGGGCCGGGCCTTCCTCTAGCTGCATAATAACTAGCCCGCGCTGATGCAGAGGCACACACGAGCACAGGCACATGCCGAGGGGACGTCCTTGTGATTAACGCACTCCACTGGATCATTTTACGCACCATCCACAACCAGGTCTCAGTCTTTTGCCACGGGCAGCAGCAGCAGCTTTACTCTGGTCTTGGTGGAGCTACCAAACAGGGCCTGGGAGGAACACGCAGGACCCTTAAGTGCTGCACATGCTTTTTGGATGATAATACCTCATTACTATTAAAACACAGGTTTCTACTCCTGTGAAGTCTTACACAAAGAGCTTATGGTGGGGTTACAGTGCTTTAGTACTGCAGGTATACCAGCAATACCAAAAGCATTTTGTCATACTGTCTACTCTTCACTGGCAGCTCATTAAAACACAAGCAAAAATGCAGAAAGAGTAGATATTTCTCATTGAAATGTGATGAAAAGTTATTGCTGTGATTAAAAGACCCGTCTCCTGTCATAGTCTGAAAGCAAAACAAATGGAGAAACTGTAAATTATGTCATCTATACATTTTTCTTGCATGCCATGTTATTTATTATGTAATAATGTCGGTATAATTCTGTAATGCAAAAGAAATGCATTGGAAAATGACAATAGTACTTTATGGCTTAATGTTAATGTCATCTTTATCCATTTCCCTCGAGAGGTGCACCCAGAACTCACAGCTGGTGTTCCCTCACCACATGAGGCTCACCTCATTAAGGCAGGGCAGGCATGAAAGAACGCAGTCAGTGGTCTCGGTAGGACAGTGGCAGCATTGCTAAGGGTTAGGCTAAGCTCAACATTCATCACTGGGACTACAGCATCCTCCAGTAGACTACAGTCCAGACTACACAGTCTACAAAGACTACACGCTCGTGTGAAGACTGTCAAATACATGGCATTCCTGGAGAACAGCTCATGCTGTGTTAAAGGCTGTTTTGGCATGCTGGTGTTACCACCCTTCTTCGAAATGATCATTTTACAGACATTGGAAGTAGCACTCTTGTCATATTTCTTCATGAAACAACTATTCCCCATCATGACACCTTCTTGCTGTTTCCTGCAGAGTAGTGTTTGACGTCATGATGTCATGAGTTTTGGCGAAGCGCAACTATCAGAAAAACGTTAAAAGGAATTGATAACCTCAGAAGCCATTATTGTTGGAATTATTATAAATATGATCATTTTGTGTTTCTGATATGTTACTGGCACTTTTATCATGGCAGAAGAAAGAGCAAATTATGTGATTTGTAGTATGTAATCTTTTATATATCCAAATGCTACTTACTTTTAGTAGTCAGCAATCAGGCTACAGACTTTGCTCAAATCTGCCACCTTTAATTTCATTATGTACTATTGTTTTCCAAGCAAAGAAAATGGCCGTAAACTAGCAAAACAGCTCAGGCTAATTTACGTTAGTGGCCAAAGTGAGTTTTTCCCCAAACGGCTTCCTCATGTCCTCCATGAACCTGATTACAAATTCTATATTTACAATTACATTTACAAAATAGAACCATCCTAGCAGAATGTGAAGGCCTGACAACAACTGTAGCATTAGCACATGTAGCATTGTCGGAGAAGACAAAGGGCAGACGGTCTCATCTCTCCCCAAATGAGACTCCAGCACTGAAGCTGGATATCAGCCAGCTAAACTCTGCTCGGCCCCCAGAGCCACTTTTATGTGTCTCAGGGTCAGACTCTCCACTCAGGAATGACATTGGAGACGGCACGAGAGATATTTCCCCCGCTGTCTGCTCTGGTATACGGAATACACATCATGACTGCTGTTATCTTC
Source organism: Alestes dentex (assembly GCA_037576975.1). Taxonomy (NCBI): domain Eukaryota; kingdom Metazoa; phylum Chordata; class Actinopteri; order Characiformes; family Alestidae; genus Alestes; species Alestes dentex. Next base: position 1,583,475 of record JBBIGA010000138.1, on the reverse strand, counting down.
TGGAGACCCAGAAGAGGACTGTTCTTTTTCTCCTTCTGACCTTCTTTTATTTTGAGCACTGATGGTGGTGGTAGGGTTCTTATTTCCTTTCCTTTCCTCTGTGGTTTTTGCTGCTCATCTCCTAAGATAGGAAGCAAACAAAAACGTGCTGCAGGGGTCAGAAGAGTCCAGTTTCGGGAAGAAAAAAAAATCGCACATACGAGAAAAGCCAAAAATACTCAATGTGCAGCCACACGGGACAGAAGCAAAGGTTATGTGGGAAGGACGATACCTAAAGTCATTACCGCTTCTATAAAACGTGGCTGAGTAAAGATGGAAACACATGATTTTTTTCTGTCCACATAACATACGGCTGCTAAACAGCTGGGAAAGGTCACAGGATGAAGTGACCTTTACTTTGAAGTGACGGACGTTTTCTCTTCAAGATGCAGTCTGACTGGGCACATGCACACACACACACACACACACACACACACACACACACACACACACACACACTCACATACATCCACTGCTGTCAGCAACTTCCTCCTGTATGTGCAGATGAAGATTTAGCACTAATATAAAACAAATACTTTGACAGAAACAATAGCACTGTACATTACTGTAGACACCATGAATGTAATACAGGCGGCAATTCAACTGCATTTTGGAGTACTATAACATGTTATAATCAATAGTAATACTATAAGCTGCATAAAATACCAAAAAATGACAATACGCTGTTCAAAATTATTCGGATTATAATATCAAATGGCAATTCATCAAATGAATATCCAAGACAGTAGAGGTACCACTGCAAGTCCTACAAGCTAATAAACAGCTCAAGATTGCTCTGACCTGACACTTCGCTTAAACATGCAGCATATCAGCGGCGTCTTTAACTACCACACCCCTGCACTCCCACAGACCGCATCGCTAATGTGCCCTCGGGGCAACAGGGTCAAAGGCCTCTGGACCGACATCTGGCCCAACAATGACAGAGACTGTCCGGGAGATAACTGAAATCCACAAAGTGAGACTCAATCTGTTCTGCTTCTGGTGTCTGAGAACAATGGCTTCATTATGAAGTCTTTAAAGGCTGATGTAAATACAGAGCTGAAACGACCCATGAAGGTCAGCTCTCTTCTACTACCAGTCAGCCAAGGCTGATAAATTTATGTGAGTAAAACCAAGGACACTGTTACTTACCAATGACAGACTTGAGCTGTTGGGCTCGTGCTCAGATGCATTAGGGATGACCTGTTCTGATGTGTATATTGAAGCGTACTGGAGTGTATTGCCAGGAACTTTTATTTGGTCGGTATTGGCTCGATTAAGCCAGATTAAGTGTTAAACTTTCGTTCAGAATATTGCACTCCTTTACACACATCACTGTCATGGCGGTGACATAAATGGACACCATCCCCATCCTGCAGTAGTGCTGGGAGGTCAGCAAAGTTGTTTAAATGTCTGCAGGGTGGGGCCATTTCATGGCAGAAAATAAACAACAGTCACTCATAATATCTGCAATGCCAGCATTAATACTATTGTTACATTAAACACCATCAAAACAGGTATAAACTTGCCACATTTAAAATGTGAAAGCAGTTACACACTCAGCAGTAAACATGCATTTATGGCCAACAACTTGAAATATGACAGTAGCATATTCCACAATCTTGATTTCACTGCAGCATTTTTAAAGAGTGGTCAGCCAGCAGCAGAAATCAGAAATCCATTTTAAATAACACTATAAAACTGACCCTTTTCCCCTGGCTAGTTCATATGCCTAGTCATTTTAAGCATAACTCATCATACTGTGTCATTTAAGAGCAAAATCTTTGTTTAGATGTAATTCTCTATCAAAATGTAATGAATTTTGCCCACAGCTAACAGCTGATAACGGGACCAACACCACAGCCTGGTATTATTTATGTATGTTTGTTATTAAGTGATTATCATGTTGTTTATACTCGTTTTGGCAGGATTTTTCTGGATACACGTCCATCCATGCCATGCTGGTTAACTGTGCGCAACTGCCAGATCCCATCAGAACACTAACCTCATACTCTGCCCCTCTTCGTTACAATGACTACTAATGCCTAGATCTAATTCAAGTTCTCATCACATGACTCAAATTAATGGATATAAATACCTCAGACTTGCGGATTCAGAATTGTGAAGTATTGCTGTGGACTATCCCTGCATATTGAACGTATCTTGTTATTCGATTTATCTTGTTTTAATTACCCTGCCTGTTTTTCTCTACTTTGATACCTGTCTCGTTCCTTTGTTCTCATCGCTAATTCATTTTGCTTTTCTGGACTCTTGACTGTTTGGATTCTACTTTTCTTTTGGACTCGGCTTGTTGGTATGACGATTCTGAATTGTTTGCTTATCGAACTGCCCTTTGGTTTCAGAACACGGCCAATCCCTGTTTTCTGTATTCTTCTAAGGTATGGAATAAACGTTGCTGCCTCTTTTACTCCACGCTTGGCTTTGTCTTGGTCTAAACCTGACAACAGCACTGAAAATTAGCCTGTGCCATAAGATACTGTGGTAGTATAAACACTGCAGACATCTAATACTAACGTCTACACTCCAGAAGTCTTGACAGTTGGCAGCAACATATCTTACCTTCATTGGATGTTTTTACTAACTTTAATGTACTTGAGGTCTGACTTGGACATGTAGTAATATCATAACTGACCTGTCCTAATGTACTGGAAAACAAAACCAATCATGCCTCAGTGTCAGTGGAAAATGAGCTCTAACAGCTGAGCACGACAGAGCAGACTTCTTTTCTCCCTGAGCCACCAATGCTAGCAGTAGTTCAGCGTGTGTAATAATATCGCATCCTCTCTGCGTCCGCTGCTCAGACGGAAGGATAAAGAGAGACGACGGAGCGTGAAAGAAGCTGTCCAGACAGAGAGGAGCCCGACTCTTCTCGCCTACTGAAGCTTACCTGCTGGTGCAATACCCAGCCTAGACAGTGCAATGTGCCGACAACACTAAGAGAGCGACCTAGACAAGAGAGAGGAGGAGAAAGGGAGAGAGCAGCCATCAGGTTTAATCAAAGGGCTTGGTCGCATTCTCCGTGTGAGGCAGCAGAACAGGGAGCTTGGCAGACTAAAAAAACTAAAGCTCACATGCAAAACACTGCCATGCGATGGCCTTGGGGAAAGACTTCACCTTGATTAACCCAGTTCAAGTAGAATAACTGGTTATGTGAGACACAATCCATGTGCTTAATGTGTCAACTAGAACAACCAGCTCTGAAACAGAGTGAGAGAGTTGTATTAAGGTGTAATAAGACACACTTTTGTCCCATTCACATTCACATCTCATCACTATTTATGTATGTTAAAATGTAAATATTTATGATGATGATAATGATTATGATGAACCTGATTATATAAAATGCAGTTGTTATTCATTACACAGGCCCTATATGCAAATATATTTAAATAATCAAGCAATGTAAATCAAATGAATATCAAAATCACATTAAAAAAAACTTCTACAGAGCAAAAGCAAAGCTTAATTAAAAATGTTTAATTTACTTTTCCTTTACAAAAACTGCTTTATTTTACTTTTCATTTAAGTATCACAATTTCATCAAATGATTTTTTTTTCATTTAAGCACTCAAATCTAAAATTACACTACCACACTCAAATACACAACAACAAGTATGTGCTGTTTCGGGCTAGAATTGTTAAAAATTCATTCTTGGGCATGAAATGATGTCAAAAACTTCAATTTAAAGCTTCACAGGTTAAGGGAAAACTATGGATAGAAAAAAGCAGCTGACACTGGAACTAACCTCATATTTACAAGTCAGATCCATTAAGCAAATGATCCAGGCAAACAAGGTCCATGAACAGCATAGTTGCATTCATGGAGTCGTCACTCCTGAATAACAGGAAAAGAGTGCTGGAAGGACTGCTTTTGTTCTACATCATGTTTCCGTTTAACGGCTTCGTGATTCAAAGAGAATGGGGGCAGGGTGTGTGTGGGGGGGGAGGGGGGTTTATGCTGAAATTCGTCAGTGCAGCTAGTACACTAGCTGGATTAGTTATGCTCCAAGACAGTAAATCAGTGCTGGTTTTCTGTAGTGTAAAACATATTTTACTGTGTTTTCTACAAAGTTGAGGTTGAAATTTGCATTTAAAGTATGAAGATCAACCTGTTTGTCTTAGGCCAACAAAATGCAACTTTGGTGGTGAGCCAATAATACAAAATAAATGAACAAAGTAGTTAAGTTTCAAACCATATGCAAAAATGCATTACATTACATGAATAACATTTTTCCTTTATAATTAGAAAAAAGAATGTATATGCAGTATAAACATGTTTGTTTTCACATTCTGCAAAGGAGCAGCTCTGATAAGGCAATACTCCAGTGTGAAATATACACCCAACCCGACTTCATTTTACATCATTATTTTTTAATTTGCAGCCCAAATACATATGAAGAACAATCTAAAGGCTATTCTCTTACTAGCTAAAACCCAAAGAGTGTACTGGGAACCTCTGTTCTTGTGCATGTCCCACAAATCGGAATTGTATGGCACAGCCAAACTTCAAGATAGCAGCAGGTTGAGTCAACAAGCCTTTATCAAGCTCCATTGTACCCAGCCATCATGATTACGGCCTGGACATTCTGTAACCCGGGTCAACACGTCTTTCAAAGTGTAGGAGCTCTGCTGGATATGATAAAATATTCAACAGTGCAACGATATAACATTCACCACCCACGCCCACCCCCCTCCTGACTGCATCTAGTCTCCTGAGTGCAAACGACCCAAAGCAGGTCTAAATACAGGCCTCAGCTGAGGAAGAAATTGGTCCAAAGCAAACACAGCATCTGGAGGCCAGCCGTGATATGGAGTTCAGGCCCATATGTGCATTTCTGAATCTCAATCTAGGATGATCTTCATTCCATCTGTTTCATCGTTATGAATAGACAGCAACATTTGTTTACAAGGTGCTGCCTGATTGTTCGATTGATACAGCAATATCAATATTTGTCCAAACTCTACGCACATGAATGCTATTTATTAAAATATTTCCATATACAGCCTTGCTTAGGCCCTTTCACTTAACATAAAATGCATCATGCTTGTGTCCACCACCATTTCAGTGGTTCTACATTACAGTCTCATATAAAAACTTATTTAAACATTACATTTAAACTACATAAATCTTATTAAAACACTTGATACTACAATTAGTAGTTGGATATTTGAAGAACTCACTTTTTCAGGCTCTGTTATTAGATGGAGTTGTCAAGTATCTACCTATGATCTATAAGAATACAGGCAAGGAAAAGAGAAAAAACACCAGAAGGCCCTCAAACTTGTTGTCCAATCTACCCCTCCACATGCACACACACTTTAGTTCTCCTTCATGGTCTGTCTGCTGCACTGGCTGAGGTAGGTCCAGTGGGATAGGGGTGTATGTGGGCTGATGGAGGGTGTGTTGGACATGTGAGCTCCCTCACAGATTGAAGATAAAATCTTTGTGGCTGCATTCAAAGCCCACCTGTGCTCAGAGTTATGTGCATGTCCAGGATCACGTATCCCCCATCCCAGAGCCAACCGGAACCATTACAACAAAAAAAAGAGCCAAACTGCACTCTAGGAGAACACCTTCTGACATACTGCCTGGATGGGCAGGACCAATAGAGCTGCAACAGCACACAAAACATCCTGAAAACAATCTCCCCCAGCCAGACAGTCAAATCACTTCATTCAGCCCCCTGAAAATCTGAGATTTAGTGTCAGCCTTGTTTTGGCAATTTCTTTTTTCTATTTTGGCTGACTTTGACTATAAAAAATAAGATACGGATGATGACTGAAGGTTTTGAGCATCACACATTCCTTAGGTAGATTAAGCACCATAATATGACTTCAAATCAAATGATAAATGCAGCAAAAATGATAAGCAGCTATTATTCTGAATGATTCTACTTGGTTCATAAGTTCCACTGAAATCACTGTGCTCTGCAGAAACACAGCAGTTTTGCTTTGTGATTCCTGTGATTTCCGCACATTTCTGTGATTTGTTTGCTGAATAGTGCTGTTTGGTAACAGAAATGCTTGACTGTCATACAACAGATAAACTATCAGATGTCAGTTATGGGAAAACCCCTGCCTAGTGTAATTCCACATTAGTCATTACTCATTCCTACCTCATTAAAACGGGCAGAGAAATAATGTCAAGAGTGCTGCTTTTAAATTTTCAATCCATACAGCATTAGCATCTGAAACTTGGGGGACAGATTTTATTATGAGGAGATATTCTATTATGAGGAAATATTTTTTATTATGAGAAAACTTTTAGTGGAAACAAATGAAAAATATTTTAACCTGTTGATGAAGAATATGAATGTAATCTTAATTAATTGCATAAAAGATTACATAATTTCATATAATTCCGTATTTAAAGCAGTTGTAAAAATATTCAATACACACATGACCACCCACAGATAAGGTCAGTATTAAAGGCTCATTTTAAGTCATTAAAATGACAATATTGGGCAAATAATAGTGTATAATAAACGTAATTATGTGTTGAATGTTAGTGTATTGAAACCTGTTGTGTTTTGAGTGTATTATAAAGCAGTACTATACCAGAGGCTGGGCGTTATGTGGATTTTACCAGATTTGTATCATGCCGTATTTGTGGGAATATCGCTACAACTGCAAGAACTTCAGAGACTGACTTTTTTTATATTATTTACATTAAAGTAATAACCAAAACACTCCTTTCTTATATCTTTTGAACAAATAATCTAATAAGATCAAGTTCATAACACGTTATCTTCCATCCTCACAAAATATAGAAATCCTTGGTGTTGTGTAATAGTTTAAATACTTTTGCACCCCACTTACGTGTTCATTGAATTGAACTGGACAAGAACTCTGTCCACTAATCGCAAACAGCCTCAACTCTGGATGGTGTTTGAAAACCACAGGCATTTTTGAGGTCAGTGACTGAAGTAAGAGGACAGAGCTGCTGCTTTTGTACAAAATTCATTCCATGAATGTAAAAGAAGTAATGTTCAGTGCTTCCAATGCTGCCCAACCTCTCCCTACTCCCCCAGCTAACACACTGAGGGGGTTACCAGTGCACCATGCTTTGGGTCTTCTGAACAGTACTTAAACAAGTAAGAGTTCAACAATAACACAGTATTATAGAGCCACAAGGCATCTATGCAAATAGTTTAATCCCAGTCATAATTCATGTGCAAAGTTAACATTAGAATAAACGCAAACAAACAAGTAGTGGTAAAACGCATCAAGACAAAATGTTATTTTCGCAGGTGCCTAAGACTTTTGCACAGCATTGTACAGGATCAAAACATTCTCATTTCTAAGGTTTAAGTGCCCCCAACCTCAATGTGTAGCTAAGTCCTGACCCCATTCTCCGGTCTCAGACTCACCATCACGTGGCATGTCACTGTCAACACCAATGCTCTCCAACCTCATCACTGCTAAGGGGCTAAAGTCAAATAACAGCAACTGCTCACTGGAAACCCAGCAGCCAAAAATCCAGGCCTATTTCCTGCTAATTCTGAATCATGCAGATTCCAACAACGTACACACGACTTTCCGATTGCCACAAGAACTAATCCATGAACATGCCTGACCCTTGAAGCCCCATTACTGAATCATTTGGCATAAATTTAGCAGCATCAGCAGCTGATTAGATAGAGAAGTGTGGACCCACTGCTGTTTATTAGTGTGACTGTGGAAGTAATCACACTACTGCTTCTTCAGTTTTATTATTATTATTCTTATTATTCTTATTATATTCTTATTATCATTATTATTATTATTATTATTATTATTATTATTATTACATAGCGTACCATGTAGAGAGTATTTTTGAACCACAACAAGACTGTGAGGGGAGCACTTCTTGGGGTGGCTGGTTGCCCGGGAGCCCCCCTTCACTTGGTGAATAGGTTAAATGCAGAGAAAGAATTTCACACTGTTCACACTGTGTGCTGTGATGTGTTCACGTGTGACTGTAAGGGGCCACTTTACTTTATTCCATCAACGTTCTTGTATTTTTTTTCCAATTTTGTCCAATTCCTCCCCTTAGCTGATACACCTTCAGGCACACAATACCAAGAAACACTGGTGGTGTGGAGGTTAGCATGTATTTCTTCCGGGTCTGCTAATGTGGTCTCATGCAGCACTATACCCTTCATTAGGTGAACTGTGCCATGGTGTGGCCCTGTGGGACTGTACCTATACAATCACCTCTCAACCCATTTCACTTTACCTTACACCTTCACCCCTACACTGTTCTTCATTTACCAAGAATTTGACTTATTACTCAACTCTGAACCCTTTTAAGGGCAAGGATTCCCCTCAAGCCAGCAATTAGAACCAAGGAACAGCCAATAAAAGCCATGTGTATTTAAAAACAAAAGTGCTCTGTAATGTTTTATAATACTCCCACAAAACACACACCCATTCTGACAGATTTCAATATACAGGAACATTGGAGGGGATATGACCTTTATTGTTTCACTGGACCATAAAAGATGAAGCTGTCATGAAAACACAAGTCTGAATGATGGTGGAAATGGAAAGGTAAAGTGAAAGGGAACAGCAGAAGGTCTAAAGATTGAATTACCTGACTGACAGTTAACTAAAAGTCAATTTATTAGTCAATTTTATATCAACCCTGCTTGTTACAAGATGTGTAATTAACATATTATACCTAAACTCTGGGCCTCTTAACTGGCCTCCTACTCCATTCTAGACCAAAACAGCAGCTCCATGGGGCCCTTATGGCCAAAGATTGTATGTCTAGCCGACTGCAGCTGAACTGAGAAAACAGACACCATAAAGCAGGGCCACCCCCACAGGGGGTGCAGATGCTTCAAAGACCCGCACGCTAAAAAGCAACACCTGGCATGCCTGCCTTTGTGGGTCCTCGCTGCCCTGGCAACAGGCCCCCCCAGTGCCAGACTCCAATAACTGCTGGATGTAGCTGCTGGATCCTGGATCCGTTTAAATAACAGACCAGTCTAGATTACAACAATCTGCGGTCTTATGTTACTCACATAGAGCTATAAACCCTCTGAGGGGTGGGCTTCACAGAAGACATGCTTCTAAAAAGAAGATGTTGCTTCTCAGTGTGGCTCTAAAATGTAATGGACACCTTTTGTTAGGACTTATTACATAACTGCCGGATCACAATTTTTTGAGCTCAGTTATTTAAGCAGACCAGAATTATCGTTATTGTTAGTTAGTATTTTAAATATTTCTGTATAAAACCAAAAAAACTATGCTTTAACACCTTTAGGGGGAAGGAGAGTAAAGTTTGTAAGCATGTATTTATGTTACTTTATTAGTAGTATTTTTAAGAAGGCCATTTTATTGCATTTTCATGATCATCACAGGCCTGCCTGTAATCATTTTAGGACTGTCAAACAATAGTTAATTGCAATTAATTGCATTGTTTTGTGTAGTTAATTGCAATAAATCACTCCTATAGAATGATATTTGGACAGATCTTTGAGGGTCTTGTTTTGCACATCTTCACATTTTTGTTATTGTTTTTTTGACAATGAAGTGAACACAAGAAAATCAGGTTTGAACCCACCAGTAAATGCATATTTAATATAACTGATGAGGTTAGCATGTACACAAATAGTGTAACAAAGGGACAATAAAAGAGTGACAAAATCAGTATCAGTTATGTGACAAATGCAGTCAAGGGTTAAAATGACTGCAACACAATACATCATTATGATTCAAATTCACACAAAGGGTGACACAAACATTCCCAAACAATCTGGCCTTCATCAAGCACTTCAGAAGACTTTCCTGATCTGAACGATATAGTGGTGCTTCAGGAGTTCTGTATCAAAACTGGTAGAGCTGCAGAAGACCAGGGTCAAGGTCAGGACAACACTGGCACCGTAGGGTCCATTAGTCCCCCTCGGGTCTTCCTTGTCCAGTAAACGCCCTCATTCTCAACTTTAATTTCACTCCTCGCCAGGTTCAAATGCACCGTTTAAGATGAAAAGCTTGTTGAAGAGCTGCCCTCATCTCTACTCTGAGCACAGAGGTCCTCTTGCTTTACTGATGTTTAGCTAAGCACCCTCAGGTCTATTTATCCTAAGAGGATACCCCGCCTCCTCTCACGCACACGCGCACACACACAGACCATATAACTGAATCAGTCTGCAGTGCTAAATTATGATTGGGTTATTTCCTCAGATGACGCCTCCCCACACCACGATGGATGGCTCACACTGGGGTTGGTGCTCACACACACACACACACAACTGAAGTGATTTTCACTCAAGAGCCTCAATCAAGCCCCTCAAACCCCAACTGCACTGCCGTTCGCCCTTAATCATTTTTCCACAGCGGCCCCCACTGCATTTATTACGGCGGTTAAGGGGAAGCTGCTGACTGCCAGTCATGCACAAATTCACCTCGAGCGAAAACCACCTGACACTCAGCGTGGAAGGTGCGCCTTAACCAGCCCTGATTTTTTACAGCTACAGTGAAGTTACAGGACTTTAGAAAGGAAACCTAAAATGTGTTCACTGCTGGCCTGAAGGTCTCTTCACAGGTTCCATATTAGCAGCCTGGCTCAAATTTCATAACAGATATGCTGAAAGTACAAAGTACTCCAGTAACACCACTGGGCTGAGACAGAGGATGGGGCGATGGAACATTACAGCACGTAAACAACAATAAAAGCAAGTCCAGCCTTAGCTCAAGGGCCATAACCTGAGCTGGTGGAGAACATCTCGAGGGGTTAACGTTCTTTGAAGCACGACACGAGGTCAAGAAAAAGAAGAAGCCAGGAATCAGCATTAAGGCCAAAGGATGGCAGCGCTGGATGCACCAAAACTGTCCATAGCTGCTCCCACTATATAAACGTTATCTAACATCTTGTTATCTAACATCTTGATAATTAATGTTTTCATGCATCAGTGATGCCAAAAAAGCAGGCTGCGTCGCAAACTGCAGACTACCACACTTAGTGTACCAACAATATTACACAACCACTAGGAATGCTTTGTGTAATGAAGTATGTATAGAAGTGTGTGGTTTGGGATTGTTTGTTTGTTTGTTTGTTTGTAGAATAAACGAGAGTTCAAAAGTGCAGAGGAGACACATTTCTAATTTTACTACACACTGGGATTTTCTGGATGTAGCTCATTTCATATTTACCATGAATGCACTCAATATTCTTCGCTCACAAATAAATGTACAATATCTTCATTTGAGTGCCTATACTAGCCAGAAAATATCATATTTGTTTGATTCATCACAACTGACCTACAGAAAGCTACCTAATATTGTGTATCACCAGACAAATGTTACATATTTAACGAGCTATTAAGTGCTGAAACAGTTAACGAGTGCATTTAAAGTTAAAGGACAGTCTAGAATTTGACTCTTAATCACCACACAGCCAGTTAATAGGATGTCAGACATACACTGTTACATATTATTTCATCATATAAAGGGAAACATGTTTTAGACATATTTTCATTCATAGCTGTTCGCTAAACATTTTTTTAATGATTAACAAGAATAAAATCCACAGTTTTTGAGCATATTTGTATCACTCTCAAAACCTGTTTGGGTTTTTTAATGTAGGTTCACTGTTAACCACTATGAAACATGCAAGTCTCTCCCTCTCTCTAGATAAGCCAAGTCCAGTGTCCCACCTCCAGTGGAAGAAGCCCAAGCAGCTCTCTTTGGGCGAACAAGGCTAAGAGGACCAAGGCTCCACTGTGGATTTATTTTAGACTCAAAACAGACCCAGATAGGAATACAAGCACGAATGGAGAACTTAAGTCTTGATAAATTCAATACCAGTGTCAAAATAAAAGTGAATACAGTGGCTCTCTTGCAGTTACCTGTAAAACTGACGTATGAATATTCTGATAACACGCTACAGAGCTTTTTAAACTGAATGCAGGGCATAACTGAGCACCACTGAGGTACAATCGACCCCCTAACGTCGTAAAATTCACGATGTTGTAGGACGATAACCCTTCTGTAACCCTTATCTAGTGTGGAAATGACACACAACGTGGTGCAGGTTTTGGGGTTTTCTGTGCAGAATTCACACGTTAGCCTGAGGCATATCGCGTTCAGAGCACACGCCTTACTAAACCGACAGAGGACTTTACTCTGAATAACAAACACACTCTCACACACACATATATACTCTGTCTCTTACACACATTCTCTCACGCACCTGTGTGTAAGATGCAGGCTTTTATGCTGCTGATCGTTATGGTTACCAGTCTGTCAACACACTCACACTAGTGCGCGAGGATGAAGATGATGAAACGCACGAGGCGGCCTGAGCTCTCGTGTTTCTGACTTAACTCTCTCAACGTGTTATTTTATTATTTCCACAATAATAATTATTATTGTAGCCTTGGAAAATCACACGTACCTCTCAGGCTCCCTCGTGGTGGTCGCTCTCTGCTCAGACCACTGTGTCGCGCGGACGAAGCTCCTCAGCCAAGCACAGTCAATCTCTCTCTCTTTCTTCCTCGCTCCTTCTCCTGGCCACCACCGTAATTCCTGATACGTGAATGCTGGAATGCGGTAAACGGAGTGTGTGAGAGTGTGTATGAGTATGAGACCGAGAGAGTGTGTGTGTGTGTGTGTGAGGGGGGGGGGTGTGCAGAAGCGCAGCCCACTGAATGAACGAAGCAAAACAAGAAGGTCAGTCCCGCTGCTTCGACGCCAAACCTGCATCAGAGCACGAGCTCTCCAGCGGAGTCTGAGGGGCGGGGCCACTACTCATTATTCATGAGCAGGTGTGGCATTCAGATGAATTATTCATTATCAATAAACCAGCCTGCATCCAGGAGTCGGGCGGCTCTCGGGTTGCATTGGATAAGTGGGGTGCACGAGGAAAGAGGATACATTAATCATTAACTTAAACATAATAGGCGGGGTTATGAGGACGAAGGCGGGGCTACGCACGACTATTCAGAACGCGCATGTGGGCGGGGCTATCGTAGATTATTTATGGATTAGGGCTCTGTAACACTCCGCGAGGTGCTGGACAACGACTCTGACAGAGATTTTGCAGGATTATTTGTAAGCACCTGGTGAAGGGTGAAATGGATTGTTATTAATAAAGGGAGGAGCTATGAATTAGTGCCTAAATATGTATTAAAGGGGCGTGACTATCTATCTTAGACAAGGGCTCATCACTTCCATTTGAAGGAGTGGTACAAGAATATTAACGTGAGTATAAATACATTCACACACTCACGCGCACACTCACGCACACACATACACACACACACACACACACATGTATGTATATATACATATATATATGTGTGCGTGTGTGTGTGTGTGTGTGTGTGTGTGTGTGTGTGTGTGTGTGTTTGTGTGTGTGCACGCGTGAGTGTGTGAATGTATTTATACTCACCTTTGATGGGTGGAGAGGGTTGGGTTATGATAGATTATTCATGAAAGAGAGTTCTCCAACAGTGTCTCAAGGGTGGGTTTATCCTGGATTATAACTGAGAAAAAATGTTCAGATGAACAATGAACACACCTGTTAGTGCAGAGCAATGTTGTTTTATCTTTGTTATGTCTGTGCACAAACCCCGACATTCTGAGAACATTATCTATCATGTGCCTGTTGACACACGACTCAGAGAATTCCTCTAAAGCCCTATGCCATTGTTTCTCCTGTGCAGTCATTCGGTTACTCATGCTTTACCATAGGCATCTGGTCTAATGCGGTACACAGCTACTTGTATAAAAATCCCCCCACCTATCCACACTATGGTTTTCCATACACTGCCATGCAGTGTTGTTAGCTGGTTTGGGGGGGGGGGTCAAGGCATGTTTCAGAGCAACATGAGGGGAAAGGGATTCTTCTGTCTCTGAAAAATGTAAACGTGTGTTGTATTGTTTAAACTGAGCATGTTGTTTTAGTTTACAGTCAAATAGTCGTAATGGAGAGATGTCCTCATTGAGCTCTTTGAGTCTGTGATGTGGATCTCCATACAGAAGAATGTGCAAATGTTTGGGGGGGGGGGGTACCAGAGACCCCACATCTATCAGAGCAAGAGAACTGGACCCTATCAAATAGGTCCCATCACGCCCAGCCATTTGGATCAAACAAAGCTAAAGATGGTGGATGCCATCCATCTGTTGTTGTTCACTTTTTCCCCCAAACATAAATCCTCCAGAGTAAAGCTCTGTACACACACACACACACACACACACACACACACACACACACACACACACACCCCAAAGATCCACAGCTGATGCAGATGGCATCTCGCTGGGCAGAAACGTCACAAGAGAATTCTAAAAATAGGTTTTTGTTTCAGAATTTGTGCATGCAAAAGCTGTCCAGAGGTTTCCACACCATCGCCGAGCATTCCTGAGATGTTCCTCATACCCACAGTTTGGCTGCTTTGATAGAACAACAGACAAAGAGCATAACAATAGCCCCTCTTTTCCAACATGAACAAAAATGGGCTTGAGAAATGTTAGGATAGTAAAAAAGTACATCCGCATATAGGTTTCAACAAATCCATCAGATGACCATAAACCAGTCATCTCCATCACAGCACAAACAAGAGCTTGGGCACATTAAGAGACCGTCAACATTATAAACATGTCAGTGGGGCTCAAAAGTCCTTTAGAAGTATGGGGATGTGAAGATGTCCTAATTGTTTTTATACAAATTTGAAACAAATATATTTGTATTATTTTTGAGCTGATCAATTTGAAGTTTAATGCCGTAATTAAGCTGATCCAGGTAAGTTTTGCTGTGTTTGAATATGACTCCTCATACTCAGTGTAGGTTTAATAAGCCAATTTGGCTGTAAAGTAATTTAGAATTAGCATTGGCCATAAAAATTGATTGTTGCCTCCTTAGTGAGGCTCACCCATTATATCTTTGTGGTGTCAGCACTCAAATCTTTCAGTTGTTAAACCTTTGGGCCAAAAAATTAAAGTATGCTCTTTTAACAATAGTTAACTATCAATTATTATTTAAAACTTGTTCTTTGAACCTGTGGAAGCACTTTGAGGAAAATACTGATCGGATATTAGAGGGAAATGAAGAATGAAACTGATGCAGTCCTGTAACACGTCTAGTCTGAAATAGCACACACAAAGGGCTGAACAATCTGAAGATAAAGTCATATAGCAATTTTTTCGGTCAACATTGCTTTTGTGGTTAAACCGCAGGTTCTATGACTTGAGCCATAACCATAACCACTAAACGCTAGCCCTAAACCCACCCAACTCTAAACCTACCCCAACCCCTAAACCTAAACCCCAACCCTAACCCTAACCACTAAACACTAACCCTAAACCCAGTTAATCCTAACCCAAACTCTAACCCTAGCCACTAAACACTAACCCCAAACCCAATCAGTCTTAACCGCAACCCTAAACCATGGCCACTGGAACCATTATATAAAAATGTAAAAAAATATATATATTTTTAATTTCCCAACCCCCTCTCTTTTCCACGCAGTGATATGTAGGAGGGAAACACGCCAAGTGCAGCGAGCCCCCCAATCCTAAACCTAACCCTCATTCAAACCCTAAACACCAACCCTAAACCTAACCCCAACCCTAAAACTGCTAAAACCATTTCCTTTGAGAAAAGTAAAAATGACAAAATTTTAAAAGAAGACAAGGTGCACCTCCACTTCTGACAGGAAGGTAATGAGATCAAGTATCAGCATGGTACATATGTGTCCAGTACTCTCTGTAATGTTTCAGGACTAAACTCTGGCCCAGTTTAGAGCCTAGCCAGTGCAGATGGTGCCTGGCACTGAGAACGGGAAGACTGTCAGACGCACTGGGTGCAGCATAAGCGAAAAACAGACTAACACAGAACAGATTAGATTTCCAGTCACTTAGTGCCAACACTTAATTGAGTAAAAGTCTATCGGCACTGATTGATATGTCGTCTGGACGTGTTTGCTGGCTGGGCCTTTGAGATGCTGTGAGAATCTAATGCTCAAAACAAAACACTTCCCATTAAATTTCCTGTTTTTAAACCACTTCAAAGGCTCCTCCATCTGGGGCTATTTTAAGCTACTTGGCCATGAAGTTGGGATGTTAAAAATGAGCCATTTTTGTGAGGAATCCATCCCAAAATGTGACCTACTGTTGGAAAATATGCTCTCATAAAAGCCAACTTCTCTCATCTTTTCTCTGCTGAAGGTACCGCAGTCATATCAAAATCCTTTTTTCTTCACTCCTCTTGCAAACATCAGCTGGTCTTCACACTGTATGAACATTGCATATGAATTTGCCTTTAGGAATGGTCCAAAATTAGTCAACATTAAATCTTGTTTTTACAGTTAAGAAGGTTTTTTCCTGCTCCCATAAATTTCCCATTTTGTAAAAGTTCCTGGTGCCACAGTGTTAATACATACTAACAAGGACATCTGCTGCAGAGCATCAGATGTTGCAGCTTCAGTCACGTCAGCCTGTGACGTTTTCAATTGCACAAACGCATCCGTGAGCCATGCCATCTGTGGTTCTTATTGAAAGACTGAGTCCGTTCTGCAGCACAAAAACACAAACTGAGCCAAAGGATGAAGCTGCAATACTGTGTGCTTGGCTCCTCTTTGTCCATTGTCCGTTGCTGCAGATGGTACAGTATCATGTACTTTCAGCTCACTGTATTCAAGCCCACGACACACATTCAAATCTGCTTTTTTATTCATGATTAAGATGCGGCCTATATTTATTAGCTCTGCATGTTTTGTTTTATGGACCAGTATGGTGGCCTGTAGAAACACTTTTTGTAAGGTGAAATTTGTAAATGAACAAAATGAATGAATATCAAACATGTTAATTTTGGAATTTCTTTCAATCAGAAACCAAGTTATGACACCTCTGACTGGCCAGACTGAGAAAATCATGATAAATGATGTTATCAGTGTTGTGTTTTATTAGGAGGGAACAGAGTTCAGTTTAATAGTTTTAAAAGAATGTTACTGGATTTAGAAGCCTTATGAACATCTACACACAGATATATGTGTATACATATCTATATCTATAAAATCGGTGTAAGACTTTATACTTTAATAAATTATAATCTTGTACTGATATCTGCCTTCTCTTCTCACTTGATTTGACTTTTACTTTTAGTTTTTGGACTGGTTTAAAAAAATTCTTTAGTAATTGGTGTAATCACTCCCATCAGATATTTCAACTCCAACGCAAACCAAGTCAGACCATTTAAATATCTGACAGCATTTGTGCCATTTCTGAGAGTCTTTAATCATACCGTGAGGTTGTGAGGCAAGTCAGCCAGTGATGGAGTGACATTCACAGAAACACACTAATCACCTCTTACTTTTTGCTGGTTTGACACAGATTTACCTGAATGATAATTCTGCTGAATTGTAAGAAAACTGAGAGCAAGCCTGCTGGCCTACACTTTCTAAATGTAAAAAAAATCCCGATGTTTTGTGTTCAAGAAACCACAGAGAATTTATGTATGAGACTTAAAATGTATATTTAAAATGTATATGGCTTTTCTACAAGGCTACCACACTAGTGATGTACAGGTCAGGATTTGTCATGACTGTAAGTATATATTTCTGTAGGTTATTTATAACTTAGTTGGAGTGCTGCTATGCCAACAAGATGTTTTAATAAGCTGACCTGAACCCGCCTGATCCGGTCATGAGTTGACTACTTTACTAAATTGCTTTAAACTTCCCCTTCATAAAATGGGTGCAGGCTATTTTATTTTTTTACTTCATTCAACCTCAGTGAGATTATTCAATAAATTGTGAAATGTTCTCTTTGATTATACTGTAAATCAGGATAATATCCATTAAAGCCTGCACTTCTTTTCGTATCTTTGAAGATGAAAATGTTAATTTGGTCATGGTGCATCGAAGTAAATGTGCTGAGAACATGATGCCAGTGGTGTGTCACCTAACATTTGTTTAGAGAGTTCTGCCACTGTTAGAGAAATCATAGCGGATCGAGTAATTCTTGTGAGGCGTTCTTGCTCTGCTCTGTGCTGCTGTCATAGCTTGAATCTGGTTGATTGGGATTGAATGGTGAGGCTCCCCGGAGGCCTCATCTCCAGCATAAAGGCTACCTGTCAGAGAACAGAGGACAGTCATTCCATCACCGTCACTGGAGAGCAGGAGAGCCTCTCCAGTAGAGCCTCTCCTTTAAAGGGATACTCCAGTGTTTCTTAATCTGCTCCACATGTATCTTATGGACTTTTACCGCTGACAACTTTTATATGTTTCCTTGTCTTCAGAAAAGAACAGAGAACCTACTGAGACAAAATTATTAGTAAGTATAATACAACCCCTGTAGCACATTTTAATTAGTTTTTCAATAGACAAAGAACAGTCGATGCATGTAAACTCCATTATTTATTCTGAGACTAGTTTTCCAGAGCTTCTACACAAGCATCCAAAGAATTAGTTTGCCCTCTGTCAGAGAATTGTGTTCTAAGTGTAGCACATTAGCTGTGTAACAGTTTGTATTTTTGAATTTGGGTTCTGTAGTCATGCATTGCAAATATTTACTCTTGGGCACCAGCAAATGCCCAAAGACTTTCATTGGCTTGTACACGAGCTTCGAGTCTTTTTTTGTAAGTACAGGGAAATGCATTGAAATGACTATCAGCGGTCATCGACTGTACGCTACAAGAGCAGATAGTGATTAGGCTGCAAAAACCCTCGAGTATCCCTTTAACAGAAATTGGGTTCCCCGGCAACAACATGACACTGTCTGTGGACCACATGAACAAGGTGATAGATGAGCCTGTCTCCTGCAAGCATCTTCAGACGTCAATAAAACCCAAGGCTGCAATGAAATAAGACCCTCTGTATTGCACCCTCGGCATTGTTCATGGTCTGCAGAGTGTGTCTGCAGTCATCGGTACAGGATGCCTATTTTAAACAACACTGTAGATGAATAAACAAATGCAGGGTGGGGCGGCATATTCATTCCTTTGATCGTTGTAGAGATTTTAGGCTGCAGTGGACCGCAAGAGCCATTTGCACACACGTTATTAACCTCACAAGGTCTATGATTTTGGGACAATTCAATTTTTAGCTGCCTTCACTCCCACGGGTGCCAATGGCAGACCACCGCAATAATCTAAATTGGATTTCCTTTCCACACCGCTGCACGGTGCCTCCTCCACCCCTGTGTGGGCTCTCCAGGGCTGTCTATCTATTAATCTTACCCAGGCCCGATCACTCATTTGGCCACGGGGAGCGGAAGCTGAGAAGGACTTGAACCTCCTGGTTGGCCGCAAAGCAAACCAGTAGGTTTGGAGTCGTTCTCTGTAATGAGTCTCAGGGGCATAAGTAAGGCTAGTGTCAATAGCTTGTAGGACCAACGACTCTAATTAGCCTACCGGTAGGGTTGCCTTAATGAAGGCACATGGCAAGTTGACACTGAGGAAATAGGTAGGATGGCGTGAAACAAAGTACCAATAATTGAGCTGGGATTTTTGATGGCTTTGGGAGAGCTGTTTACCCAGTTCATCACATGGAAGCATTTCGGCAACTTCTGCCTATTTAAAGTCACTTTTTAATAGAAACTGTCAGGATTTATACATTTACCTCTAACTTCAGTTGTAGGTGATCAGCCAGGACAGGTTTGGTGTCCAGTGTTATGGTTTATCGTTGGATCTACATGGCCAGTAAAGCACTCTAATACTGTATGATGAGGCTTTCCAACTCCCAGCCAACTCAACTGACCACAAAAGATTCCATGGCTTAAAGAAAATGTACCCTTTTACTTCTCATTTTCTGAGCCACTCATCTGAACCAGGGTTGCTGGAACCTATCCCAGTGGTCACAGGGTGAAAGATGGAGAAAAACCCTGGACAGGTCTCCAGTCCATCACAGGACAGATGCACAGACAAACCCACAATTGAAAGTGAAGTGAAAGTGACCATTCTGTCGTACATGAACACACCACCCAGTGTGAACAGCACCAAATTCTTCCTCTGCATTTAACCCATTCACCAAGTGAAGCAGCGGGCAGCCAGGAACACAGCGCTCGGGGAGCAGTGTGTGGGTACAGTACTTTGCTCAATGGTACCTCAGAGGTGCTGAGCAGTCTTGGGAACTGAACCCATCACTTCCTGATCGCAGGGCGAACGCCATAACCACTAGGCCACCAGCTGCCCCAGCTGGTAGGCTGGGGCAACTTAACATCTCCAGTTCACCTGACATGCAAGACATTGTTCCAAACACGCAAATTCTAAGAAAAGGACCCTCAACCAACCTGACTGGGAATCCTCCCACGCTTTATACACACGAGGCTACAACGCTAACCACTGCACCACCATACTGCCCAATTTACCCGAGAAATATTACACAATAGTCAATACAGCCTATGGATTTTAACTAGATTGCATAATTATACGACAATAAACACTCAAAGCATCTTGTTTGTAGCCATTTGTCTAAAATGGATGATTTTTTAAATGTCTTACATCGACTTGCAGTGAAAATGTAAACATGATTAGGCAAGGGCTTTGGTGATGGAGGATGAGGAGGCTGGGGAACCTTCACTTATGGTTTGTGTGGGTGCAAGAGATAGGAGGCTTACGCACAGCTTCAGGCATCACTGATCTTGTCAACCAAGCACCATCCCTGACAACCTCCCATAGCAATACACCAACCCTCCTTCCAAATTACTTCTTTATAATTTGTTGTTTCTGCTCACTTATGTGTATGTGTGTCCCACTTTGTTTGTGCACTTTGCTTGTAAAGTAGGATATATATTTCTATACATTTAGAGAGAGAGAAAGAGATTGAGAGATCAGTATGTGTTCTGAATGCACTGAATGGCCTGTCCCCAATTTTCTGTGTTGGACAGCACTGTAACTGAAGCTAAACTGAGCTAAATTTAAGCACATGCTTAATTTAAGAACAATGTCATCTCTGGCCACCGAGAATTCATCAATAAAAAGATTAGTCAAGTTATTGATTGTTGGATCAATATATTTATGGCCTGATCACTCATCTCTCAAGCTGTCTGAGGCCCAGAAGAGGCATTTTGAAAAAGCAATGATGTTTTGCAAGAGCATCCAAGCAATTATTCCAGGTGAGTTGAGGGAGTGAAAAGCGTTCTGCCTCCGACTGCCCTGAGCTCTTGCATTTACTCTCTCACTCCTGCCTGTGATCAGGGACAAACAGTCCAGTGTGTGTGTGTATCTATTTTTTTTCAGGACAAAAATAGAGAAAAATCTCACTCACTCTCTGTCTCTCCCTCTTTCTCTCTGTTATGCTCTTGCAAAACATCATTGCTTTTTCAAAATGCCTCTTCTGGGCCTCAGTTATGCACACTGAAGTTTTCTGTTATTTTGTCCTATGTGTTGTTTGCTTCACAATAAAAAAAAATACAGAGCATTTTTTAGGCATGCTCTGTAAATGAAATGGTGTAAACTCTCAAACAATCCATTTTAATTCCAAGTTGTGAGGCAACAAATCAGGAAAAATGCCAAGGGGCGTGACTACGTTTGCAAGGCACTGTATCTGCACTGAGCAAGAGAAAGTTTTGTGACATCCAGTCTTTTATATCTATAATGCAGTCCTCAATCTTATTTAATCTACAGTATATTTATCATCTGGATCGGCAGAGACATAAAGTTGTGTGTCGTCTACGTAGCAGTAAAAGCTATCCTTATGTTTCCGGATAATCATCGCTAAGGGCACCAAGTACGAAGTAAATTAAAGAGGCCCTAAAACAGAACCTTGCGGGACACTGTATTTTTGGTGGGTGCTGAGGATTCTCCATTAAGTCTTACAAACTGATAGCGCTCAGTCAGGTATGACCTAAACCGAGGCGGTTCCAGTGATGTTCCAATGTTTTCTAGTATGTCTAATAAAAGAGTGGTCAATGGTGTCGAATACTGCACTAAGGTCACGCAGAACTAGCAAAGAGTCAAATCCTTTGTTGCGAACAGTAAAAGATCTTTTGCCATCTTTACTAAGGCTGTTTCTGTGCTGCAATGAGGCCGGAAACCAAACTGAGATTTTTCATATGTATGGTTCTTATTTAGCAACGAACATAACATGACATTTTCTAAAACCTTAGATAGAAATGTGTGTGTGTTCATGTGATCATGGATGAATCCTTACATGGTCTTTCTTACATGGCAACAAGAATGTAAGGCTTACTGGTTGCTAAGGACCAAAGCGGAGGCGAGCACCCCTGGTGAGTTTCCATGCCAATTGAAGGAATTCCCTCCACAAATAAGCCACTGCGTGCCACTACAGGGTTGCCATGGTGATTGCACGGAGGCAGTGGAATATGGGATGAAGGCCACATGTGTCATTTGATGGGGTGTGATTGAGAAATTTTTTTTATCAAAGCTAGAAATAGCTGTGGATACACAATAACAATGGATAACACCAGGCGTCCTCAGGTTTATGTGCTTTCTGACACTGTGTGACGCTCATCAACAAAAAAGAGCATGCAGATTGACGATGTGTGGCATAAAGGGGAAATTGTATAATTTTTTTTCAATCATTAAATTGTCACAGCCAGACAAAATACTGAATGTGCTGCCCTAAATTAATTCAGTGACCGATAAAAAAAAGTTTTTACATGCTCCATTTTTCTGCTCCCAAGTTCAAGCCCAAAACAGAACAGATGCTAAACCTATCACTCAAGCACCCGTCCACTACTGAGGAGACTGTTCAGTTCAAGTCCCTCAAAAGAGCTCAGAAACACTGAGATAAATAACCGATCATCTCTGTGGTTTATCAATCTACTCAGGTTTTAACTGATCATCACTGTGTTTCATCAATTGTGGCGTGCGGCCCGGGGATCAGCCGCCACCCACAGGCTGGGAGGCCTAAACACCCACAGGAACACACGCACAGCTACACCAGAGCTAGTGCACAACAGAGCTTTTATTTTAACTTAAAGACATTACACTGTTCAGAATAGCCAACAAAACCACCACAACTCTGGCTGAAACCTTACCACACGGGCTCTCCCACTACCTCTGTCTACTCCCTTCACACTCTCCAGTTCTCTCCTCTCTTTTCAGAGTAATGATCAGGGTTTAACTGATCATTACTCTGATGTTAAAGTCATTTCAGGCTTTATCTGATCATCACTGTTTTATCAGTCTACTCAGGCTTTAAGTGATCATCATTGTTTATTCACCTACCCAGGCTTTGGCAGAGCTCAGTACTACTGAGATTTTGTTTTTATTTGTAATTTATCAGGGAAATATTCTAAGCTTATCCCCCTCTCACTATATTGGCAGTTCTGTCTTTTCAGAATGTAAATACAGGTTTATTTCTGTGTTTTAATCCCAGTACACGTATTTCTTTACATCCCAGTCCCTGCTCTCCGCTTCTGTTGCTCTTCTTTCAGCGCAGTTTCTCTGTGGGAAAACAGCAGTGAACACTGACGCCTCAGTCTGAAGCAGAACTAAAAAGATTATGAGAAGAAGTCAGAGCTGTCTGAACAGTGCTCTTTAAGAAACGCTGAAAATATTGTTTACCCGCACAGGGCAGGAGGATTAGATGTCTCACCTCAGTGTCACAGGGGATCAAATAGCAGGCTGGAGAAAGTCAGTGATCACTGCGCCTTCTGCTGGTCACAATTGGAACAGCCATAAAACACTGACACACTGGGCATCAGCATGGATGTCAATACCAGTTGTACAGTGTACAGTCCAGGTGTTACAGGTACAGTGGACATCCTTTTTATATCCATTCCATTCCAAACAGGCACCATATCCATTCCAAACAGGCGCCAGTAATTGCTGTTCTTTGTATAAATAGCAATCACTCATCTTCCTTTTGGCCTTTTTCAGTCAAAGCTGAATTTGATATGATGTCACATAGAGAGTAGTAAGGCTGCAATGTAAACTGCAAAAATTTCCAAGAGGCAACATTGCCATACATGGTCATGCTCAAAGCATTATGTCATTTTACTGGCAACCTCACTAAGGTACCATCAAACCAGATCTAGCTAATGAAGGGTAACAGAAGGGCAACCAACAGTCTTCAGCTACTGAGTACACAGCGTAATTTATGACTGCAAAATCCTGCTGGTGCCCTGCAAAAACAAATGCATGAAGGTGACCTGATATGACCCAAAACTGAAAACAATAGATGATAAACTTACACACCACCCCCCTCGCTCAGATTGACCCTACCCAGCAGGGTCAATCCAGACTATTTA
This sequence comes from Alestes dentex, assembly GCA_037576975.1. Lineage (NCBI taxonomy): Eukaryota > Metazoa > Chordata > Actinopteri > Characiformes > Alestidae > Alestes > Alestes dentex. The sequence goes on along the minus strand of JBBIGA010000138.1, from coordinate 1,559,271 downwards.
TACCTCATCAAAGCTGTGAAGACGACCTAAGAGCCTCTGCAGGATAACAAGCGGGGGTGCTGTGAACTGGCTGAGGAATGCACAGAGTTATTAAGACGTTCTGCTTGATGCAGAACAGAACATTCCTACCATATGAAAACACAAGTTTTTTTCACAACAACTCCATAAAATCCCTGAATTCAGCAATGCAGTGGAAATTTGGTTATAGATGGAAACATTTACCTTCCTCGCCAAGATTTTACTTTCTGATTCTCACAGCTCACCTCTGTCAGTAATAACCTTTTTTGGTCAGATGGAATGAGTTGAAGAAATACAAGCTACAAAAGCCATATATGTCCACTGACCACTTTATGAGCTCCACCTACCACATAGGTCCTCTATATACAGCATTACAGATGCAGCATAGTTTTTAAGGCCCACTCTGTCTAGGCATGGGGGAACGGGGGCTCAGATGGTAAACTGTGGCACCTCACTTTTGAAGTCCTATAATGTCCAGCAAGGGAACACACCTTTCATTCCCTATCAAAAACTGTGGATTTAAAGTAAAGTGGCCCCTTATAGTTACATGTGAACATACCACACAGCACAGCACAAAGTGCAAACACTGTGAAATTTGTTCTCTGCATTTAACCCATTCACCAAGTGAAGCAGGGGGCTGCCACCAACAAAGGGCACCCAGGGAGCAGGGTGTGGGGACGGTACCTTGCTCAAGGGTACCTCAGTAATGACACTAGCAGTAGGGATTCGAACTCATAAACTTCTGATTGCAGGAGCAGCACCTTAATTACTAGGCCACATTTCCTTGCTGTTTAGACTTTTTGGCCTAACATAATCTTCGTTTTTTTGAAGATTGTTGACCACAGGACCACTCTTATCCAGATATTATTCAGCTGGTTTAAGCAGTGACACAGCTATATTAAGGCATTTTGCCACAGGTATTTCTCACAGCGTTAAAGATATATTTGTTAGTGTTAAAGAAAACTCGCACAACTTGAGGTTCATCTTCAGCCCAAACAGACAGAAGTGCTTGTACTTTGTTGACTGCCCAGTTTGTGTCTCCATTGTTTTTGGGGTTTTTTTGCGAGAACAGTGGGCTTTTTCCATGTTGTCATGACAACATTTCAACCAATCAGAAAGCAGTGACACAGTCAGCTCGGCTGTGACCCGCTTTTGGTCCTTCCATTGAGCAGCTCGTGTGCAGCTCATGGTCGGGTTGCAAACGGAAAACGGCATGGTTCCTTGTGCCAGTGGAAAAGCTACATTAGTGTGGGTGGCACAGGTATGAGTTACGCATGTCAGTGTTCACTGCTAAGTCCCCCATCAAAAATATCCATCCAAGAGCAGCTCAATGGATGGCCAGAAGCTGACCATTAAAATGTTCTAGAGAATGGCTCAGACAAACTACATACCCACCCCCACAGCACAACAGAGAATGGACAGTCTCACTGTGGGGTCAGGCATTCTGGCTTGTTTAGTGTACATCATGCATGCAGTGGCCACTTGTAGAGAACATGCTGAAGGATGACTCTTTTGCCCAGATCACATTTTTCTACATCTCTGTAGACTGGTGCCTATGGTTTTAACATCTCTGGCCTACCCAAATTTGTCTTTGCAATGAGGGCACTGCAGCTGGACTTATCCATCTGTATCTAGTTGTTTTGGACTGTTCTTGCTGACTGATACACTCAGCCACACGAGAAGAACAGCCACTCCTTACATTTCACACTAATGGATGTTCTCACTCCCTGAAAGTGCACTTTCACCACAATCTTCAGCCCTGTTTACTGACTTCTTTCCCACTGATCTAAACACTGAGGTCACAGACAGACCATCCATGTCCCAATCATGTACATGAGGATATCTGTGAATTGTGGGCCTCTGCAAAGTACACTTATATATACAGTAAACATATATATAGTCTCTCACAAAAGTGAGTACACCCCTTTTTTTGTAAATATTTTGTAAATATGTATCCTTTCATTGGATAACATAGAAGATATGACACTTTGATACAATGTAAAGTAGTCAGTGTACAGCTTGTCTAACAGTGTAAATTTGCTGCCCCCTCAAAATAATTAAACCTACAGCTATTAATGTCTAAACCGCTGTCAGCAAAAATGAGTACACCTCTAAATGAAAATGACCAAATTGTGCCCAAAGTGACAATATTTTGCGTGGCCACCATTATTTTTCAGCACTGTTTAACTCTCTTGGGTATGGAGTTCACTAGAGCTTCACAGGTTGCCACTGGAATCCTCCCCACTCCTTCAACCTCTGCAGCAATGCTGGCAGCACTCATGTGTCTGGTTTCAAAAGACAACCTCTGGATATTACTCTGAGCACGTGCATTCAGCTTCTTTGGTCGACTATGGCGAGGTCTGTTCTGAGTGGAACCTGTCCTATTAAAACGCTGTATGGTCTTGGCCACCTACAGCTCAGTTTCAGGGTGTTGGCAGTCTTATCACAGCCTAGGCCATCTTTATGTAGAGCAACAATTAGTTTTTTCAGATCCTCAGAGAGTTCTTTGCCATGAGGTGCCATGTTGAACTTCCAGTTTAACACACCTGCTCCCCATTCACATCTGACACCTTGTAACACTAACGAGTCACATGACACCAGGGAGGGAAAATGGCTAACTGGGCACAGTTTGGACATTTTCACTTAGAAGTGTACTCACTTTTGTTGCCAGCGGTTTAGACATTTATGGCTGTATGCTTAGTTATTTGAGGGGACAGCAAACTTATACTGTTATACAAGCTGTACACTGATTACTTTACATTGTATCAAAGTGTCATGTCTTCAGTGTTGTCCCATGAAAAGGCATAAAATATTTACAAAAATTTGAGGGGTGTACTCACTTTTGTGAGATACTGTATATGTACAGTTTTGCAGGGGGTACATTCCAAGAGCACTCGCGTATAGTGATAAACCATGAATATGTGATGTGGTACAAAAAATGGCTATTGTTATAATGTAAACTCTACATATGCCCCCAAATATGTCCTCATGCTGGGTTGGCTATGTTTGGAAGCACCGCAGAGGCTCATTCCATTCAGGTGCGTCTGATTGCTTTGCTAACTGCTGCGTCCACACATAAACAACCAGCAAAAGGACAAGGGGGCGTGGCGGACGAGGCCCGAACGTCACAAAAGCAAAAAATAAAATAACTCAGGAGGATCCGCAAATGTGTGGGAGTTTCCGTGAACAATTTTATGTATATATATATATATATATATATATATATGGGCATTAACTACAGAGGCAAGAGTGGACAGTCGACGCCCCCTGAGAGAAGTCAACTAGTCGTGTTTTTTTCCTCTCTCTGCCCTCGCTTGTGTACGCAATGCAGTCTCTGCCTCTGATAGGCTGACGCTGACACACGTTCCTTGGTTTAACCAATTACTATAGTCCCTTCATAAAAGGGG
>JBBIGA010000138.1:1528901-1555746 GCA_037576975.1 Alestes dentex | reverse complement strand
TTTTTGGTGGATTGCGTCATCGCGCCTCCCCCGTCTTAAGGCGCATGCGCAAAGATTCATAATAATAATAATGATAACAACAACAACAGTCCCTATTAACCATTCCAGTGGTGGAATGGAATTCGACTTGTCTATTTTGAATTAATATAATCAAATAAATGTAACTAAGTTTTCAGATTAGCAAAGACAGTGTTGCCTCTCTGACTGTCTCTGAAATGTGACTAAGTTGAGCTGCTGGTGAGCAATGTGGGGTGAAAGAGGAAGAGTGATTAGTTGACCTACCTGGGAGGCAGAGAGTGTTCCAGTTCTGCTCAGGTAGGGCAGGCGGGGGGAATCCCTGGGCTCCAGCAGTGCCAGCGGCTCTCTCCTCATCAGGGCCTCAGCTCGGCGGATTATGTCTCTCATGCGGTGGATGAAACCTTCCTTTTCTGCTGGCAAGATGAACTCATTGTTTGCCTTAACAGAGGATGACAGAAGGGAAATCAGTGACAAATTGAAGAAGAAGCAACATCAGATTGCTTCACAAAGACCATAAGATGTACTTTGGTGGATTTGATAGGAAAGAAGAAGAATATATACACAGAGTATATGCACAGCTACAGCATTAAAACAACGGACAGATGAATTGAATAACACTATTTCATTACAGTGACCCTGTTAAGGGGTGTGATTTATTAGGCAGCAAGTGAATAGTTAGTTATTGAAGTTGACATATTGGAAGCAAGACATACAAGCAAGCAGAAGGATCTGAGAGACTCTGACAAGGGCCAAATTGGGAAACACTGGGCTCTGATACTCATGGACATGAACCAAACACTGTAGCAGATCAAGGATAATCCACCCTGCCACACTGTAAACACAGTTCAGGAGTGGTTTGAGAAACATAATCTGTTGCCTTGGCCTTCAAATTCTCCGGATCTCAGTTCAATCAAGTATCTGTGAGATGTGCTAGTCTGATCCATGGAGGCCTCACCTCACAAATTTACTGTCGATTCAGAGTTGTTATGAGTTCCATATGGGTTGATGGGTCAAAGCTGTTTTGGGGCATGAGGAACCCCAGAAAATTAGGCAGTGGTTTTAATGTTAAGGCTGACCGATGTTTATAGATAGAGACTAGTGTGATGTCTGCAAAGTGGGAGTTTAAAACATGTTGACAGTGATCTATCAGAAACCTCTAAAATCCTACACAAAAAGACTGACATACATGCGAAAACACAAGTGTCCCTAGCCAAGCACATTCGCATACTGTGAAATGTGTCATAAGTGGTATAGACAGTGGTATAGACAGAATGAACTGAAACAGACCATTCATGGCAGATAAAGAAAGCAGTTACACTGATCACCAGCGTTAGCTCTGACTTCAGGGTAGCAAAACTTGATCAACCTTTTTTACAACATAGGGGAAAGTGGGGTGATTTGTGCCGTGGGGAGGTTGTGCCACCCCCTGTTTCTAGGAAATCATATAAGAAATTGGTCATGTGAGCACACATTTTTGAAGAGTCAGCCATTTTACTCATCCTGCAAATAAGAGAGCCTTGTTGCATGAAAGATGAGCACATTTAAGTTAAAAAAACTCTTTTTTTGCCTTTCAAAGTAAAATTTCTATGATCAAGGTTTTTTGATTGTTGTGTCTGAAAAGTTATAGACAAGTTTTAAAACATTTCACACGTTTTAGGGCTTTGGTAACCTACACTACGAGTCTATACAGCTAACATGATCTTAGCCAAAAACTGCTGGATGATGCTGGGGTCATTTGTGCCAAAGGGGCTGGGGTAAGATGTGCCAGTAGCACAACTCACCCGCACTTATGAATATTTTAAACATATTATTTTATTGTAATTGTACATTGTATTCTTACATTTTATCACTAAATCTATGTGACATTCTTAATTTTAGACCAAAAATAGAAATAGAACATCATGCCACCGAGTTATAAAAAGAAGACAGGCAGGGCTTCCACTCCTCTAGAGGACATGGACAGAGCAGTGAAAGGTGGAGAAGGGGAAGTCCATTCGTCAGGTGGCGAGGCAGATGTACATATGCAGGATGACATTAAAACGATACATGGAGAAGAAAAAGATAGATGGAAAAGAATTAAGGCCAGGATATAAAAGAACTGGACTTGCCAATCAAGTCTTTGATGATCATATGGAGAAAGAGCTGGCAGAACACATAAAGGCACTAGCAGCAATGTTTCACTGTCTAAGTCCCATGAAATGCCGTGAACTGGCATTTGAGTATGCATAAAGAAATGACACTGATATCCCTGCCAGCTGGATCAAAGAGGAAAATGCAGGTTGGGTTAAGTGTGCATTTATTAAGAAAAAGTAATAGGGAACATTAATAATTATTTCCCAAGGAAATGCTCATTATCAGTTATCACCATGCAGAGAAGCAAAATTGGGTACTTATTTAGAGCACATAGCTTCAGCTTATCTTAATTTGAATGTAAACTGCCATGGCTCAGTAAGGGACAAATTAAGAGATATGCTAATAATGCTAAGAAACTTTTAATCTTTTCTAGGACGTGATTTGCGGCCTTTAAAGCATGCCACCATTTGTCATGCCTCAAATCTGAAGCAACCTCTCTTGGTAGAGCTACTGCCTCTAATAGGCACAATGTGAGGGAGTTCTTGGCCTTTGATGCTGTAAAATAACTATAAATACGCCTTAAATGAGCAATTTTGTATTGAATTTGTTTTGCTTTTATATAGAATTACAGTTTCTGAGATCAAAATATACTGTTTTACTTCAATAATCAATGGCACAATTTACCCCAATGTATTCTCTCCAACGGCACAACTCACCACGCACCGGGGGCAAGTTGTGCCGTGAGACCACTTTTTTCAGAAAGCTTTCTTGAATACTATATTTCAGATCCAAGGGATGCACCACATCCTGAAATATATGTACATATTTTAGTTGGAAACATACTGTCATGGCCTCGCTTCAAAGTCACTTTAAGTAAAAACTGGCACAACTCACCCCACTCTCCCCTAAGGCTAATAAAGTGGCCTGTGCTTTATCTTGGTGAGAGGGAACACAATGAGCTAAATCAGTGACCATCATGCCATCATGGTTGAATTAAAGGCAACTAGCGTAAAAAGCAAAAAAATTAGCTTGAATCTTGAAGATAGGAGGACCTTTGGGGTGGATTTTGATTGGGAGGGGTGGATTTTGTTTACAAACAATGCTGAAGGATCATGTGCATACACATATACTGACTTTTGAGTGTTTAAAAAAATTAATCAAATATCCACTGCAAAGGCAGTTTTTACCCTCAAGATACATCACCAGAAGATGTTTTCTAGAGTGGGTAACCTCCTCCACCATTTTTATCAATGGCAATGATTAAGTATTCCTTTAAGATTGACAGACTGGACAGTCTACACTATTTTGAGTTTCTAAGAGTTTGGGCCAAGAGGTCAGAATTGCAAAATGTTATGTAAACATTGACGGTCTAATGAGGGACATCACCAAGGAGATCAGTTTCTCACAGGGGGTTTGTGTGGTATTTCTTTTAGAGATGCTGGACTGACAGATCTTGGAGAGATTAAGCTTAAACCAAAACACAGAAACTAGAAATATGACTGGCTTTTCCCATACAACCAGACATCAGTCCTGAAGGACTGCACATGGCTAAAGAGTTATTGATTTGTGTCAATAGCACAAATGTTCCACGTCATCTCTTTACTTAATCAGTTAGGATGACGTTCAGCATTAATGAATTTGTCCTTTTGTGGCTGAATTGTTGGTTATGATTCAACTGGCAAATCAACTGGGATTCTGGGATGCTTACCATGACCGCAGCAATGTCCTCAGGGTTGTCACCATCCAGATCAAATTTAAATGTCACCATCTTACTGTTGTGTGTTTGGAGCTGACATTCCACCACCCTGTCCACTTTGTCTGACAGCTGTGTGAATAAAAAAAATGAATGAGACATTATTTCACACTAATGTACTAAAGGATCATATAAAACATTCTATTATATAAAACGATTTATAAACAAAAGATGGAATACTCCTGGTAAAATTGGATAATTTCTGATTTTTTAAATCCAAATACATTACATCAATATGTTAATACGTCTTCTATTGGAAAAAAATACTGGAAACATGTTCTATGTAGTGGATGTAAAGTGTTATTCACTAAGAAAATCAACAAAACATGCCATTTGAGCAGGAGTGCCCAAGGCTGGACATAAATAAATTAACAGACTGTTTAAACTTTCAGGTATGATTTCATACCCCTGTGATGCGGAGTCGCGAGCGAGCTCTTTTCCTCAGCAGTTTACATCCTGTGCGTTTGCTGGGACCTTTGGGACTTATGTCTGAAAGGCCTTCGTTACCATCACTCAAGCCAGATGTGACATCAGAGGCATAACTGTCAAGACAGGACAGATCATTTGATCAGGACACATGTCTTCTAATCATCGGCATAAAGAATGAAATAAGATGAAAGCACATCTATGCCCCACTGTACTACAGTGTACACTGCAGATGATTTAAAGATAAACATCTGCAGATAAAGTTCTATTCTTTTCTTTTTTTACATACATTACTGTGCAAAAGTCATGAATCACTCCCTATTCATTTATAGCTTGTTTTGAATCACCTTGCTGGTGATTCTCTGTGAAATCTGATTGAGGTGTGATGCCTGACAGTTTCACTTTGTATAAGGAAGAATGAAAAAATATATTAACCAAAAAAAAACAAACAAAAAAAAGCTTATTTTGTTATTTTATTGTGATAGTATTATTTATGAAAGTACCAACTGGTAATTTGCATTAACTAGATCTTAAAATGTTTTTAAAACAGCCAAAATCAAGCTTTCAGCAAAACAGAATCATAGTTTCAGAAAGGACAGAAAACAGAAAATCAAAATAAAGTAAAATCTAGAATTTTTTGTCAACGGGTTGCCCTAATTAGAGTCAGTTTTCTATTCAGAAGACCTATGTTGTGATGAATAAAATAATTCCTGCCACAAATAATTTTTCACCTAAACGCTACAAATTTCTCAGTAACATATTACTCTAACAAAGAAAAATCCCAGTTAGGCTAGACTTTAACATTGGGCTAAGTCTGCAAGAATGTGCATGTATCGCCAGTGCCCTCACTGAGTCTTCCAGTGAGAGCAGTGGTCGTCAGCACTTTTCTTCATAGAGCTGAAAATGAAAATGTATTTAGGTGGGGTTTTTTTTGTTATCCCAAGAGCATGGATTTTTGCCTGAATGAGCATCTACCTCATCTTACACCTCTCTTAAAGTGTGATCTCCTTTACACAGGTAAAAAATACAGAATTCGATCAGCCGTATATTAGCGCTGTCACCACTGTGTAAGTGTCACCCGGGAGCGGCAGAATCATCAGATGGAGCTTTATCCACACCACTTTGCATGTGCTTCCGAAGCAGAGCACATATGAATGAAAGACCTCTTTGCAGACGTTTACGTCAAATATGTTTCATAGGGGGAAATATATACAAAGGTCCTCCTATCTTCAATATATGTACTCTCTGTCATTACAAGATCTCTAACATTTGGTGAGAGGCTACGAGTCCCATTTCCACCTGAACTCATTAGGTGAGGAGGAGAGCCGTGCTTGCTCATTTTAGGGGTGGGGGTACTATTTTTCACACACAATATATGGCAATAAACCCCTGCAGAATTCTTTGACAGGAACTCTATGCCAATTCTGAAGCCCTGCAGTGAACAGTATATCTATGAATGAACCTAATTAAAGACTATATTCGAGTTGCTATGGTTACCTGTCGACAGGAGAGGAGAAACCACTGGCTCCGCTGGAGTGAACTCGCTCAGTATTTTGGGATACAGCAATGCTCTGAAATGGAGAAAGAGAGAGAAAAGGGAGGGGGGGGGTCATTAGTTTAGCAAAACATTAAATTTTCCAATTCCGAGTCCGAATTTAGCTTCTTTAAATTAGACCTAGAGCTACGTAGCTAATGTTGATAACAAGTCATTAGCGAGAACTTTTCCTTAAATACAAAAATTTGGACCTCAAGCATGTATTTTCTGACTAACAGTACCATTTCTTGAAATGACCCTTTCCATTTCATTTAACTGATTACCATTCACATGAGCATGCAGCCCAGCAGGGCTGCGCAGTTTATTGTTCGTTAATTTATTGGCTTTGGCAATTATGAGATCACAGAATGCTGCAGGCTGACTAATGTGGTTTTAATATACAGTATACATAAACCCCTGCATATTTGCAGTTCAGAAGTCACCGATTCAGTCATTTGCGGATTTTCTCTTAGAACCGAACTATTAATTGTTCACAGAAACTCCTGAAAATTCATGGAAACTCCTGCAAATTCGCAGATATCCTCCGCATTTCTTTTTTGCTTTTGTGAGTCCCCCTTTGCAGCTGCTGTTTCTGGCCCCTATGCCCTAGTTGTTTTTCTATAACAAACTAGATAAAACGTGAATGCCCTGCAGTGGCAAATAGCTTTGGTTTTATCTTTGATTTGATTAAATTAATGTTTAAGTTGAGATTTACAAAAACCATTTGAACTGCAGTTGTGTAATTGTGTTAATGGGAACACTGCTGTTAAAAAACACCTTATTTGTTAAAGTGTTTGCAAGCCAAAATGTTGCACTTTTGTTCATATAGCAGTACTTTAAAATAAAGGTGCACAATACACTACTTTTGATTTAATTAGTGAATTTTGCATATAACAATGTGATTAATCGCAAAAAAACACCTCTGAGATGTGGGAGATTTGAAAGTACCCAATCAGAGAACGTTATTTATTTCTCCTTGCAGCTGATTGGTTGCTGCCCTGTGACTCATCTCTGGTAGCTGCTATCCAAAATTTCTCCCATGGAGTTATCCTCAGTGTTCTTGTGTTTTTCGTTTTGTTCTTCTTAAAGCCCTGTATTTTTATGACAGTTAATTAAATTAATTTATTACTGTATTTACCCTTCTCATACCAAAGAAATCAACAGCGCATAGCAAAGAAAATGTGCTTGCATGAATTACAACACAGTATATACAGTAACCCCCGGCTTTAATGTGTATCAGCAGTCGCCGTTTCAGTCCATCGCAGATTTTCAAACCTCCTGTCTCTGTCTACAGCTGACTGTGATGTCTGGGCCTCGTCCGCCACGCCCCCTCATCCTCGTGCTGGTTGTTGTGTTCAAGCCAATCCGAGCCAATTATTTATTTCTCCTTGCTGCTGATTGGCTGCTGCCCTATGACGCTACAGTCCAGAATTTCCCCCTTGGAGTGTCTCGAGTGTTCTTGTGTTTTTCGTTCTGTTCTTCTTAAAGCCCTGTATTTTTTTTACTGTAAATTAAATTAATTTATTTACCCTGTTTATACAAAATAAAACAACAGCACATACCAAAGTAACCGCATGTGCGTTAATTACAGTACAGTCTATACAGGGGCAATATCGTTTTTTTACATTCTAGCACTGCGGGAGTTCAGTGTAAACTGTACAGTACCAATATGTGTTTACCTTTACATTTTCTTTAAGGGTAATGTATTAAGCTGAGTTTAAAATGAAATTAAAGTGTTTTGGGAGCATATTTGGGGGCATATTTAGGGTTTAGACTATGAAAATTTTTAGGAATTTTTTTTACCACATCACAACAACGCAGTTTTTCACTATACACGGGTGCTATTGGAACTTAACTCCCGCTTTCAATATATTGAATGGTTGTTTTGAAATATAATGTTAACAAACATTTCATTTTAATGTGAACTGTAGGCTTTAGCCCATGAAGCTCGCCAAGTGGCTACTCACAGAAGGAAAGCGGAGGGCTGGGACTGGTATAGTCTGGAGGGGCAGAGCTTCTGTGGGCGGAGTTTCGGCAGCTAGTGCTTCCGTGTGTGCTGTCTCATTAGCTGCTGCCGTTGTGGTCGAGAGGGTGGAGTTCATCACAGGGGAGGGCCCTTCCACGGCCTCATGAAGACCAGAGGAGCTGAGGTAGCCATCTGTCTCACCGTCCGCTGTGATGGCGATCAGAATCCACAAAAATCAGAGAACAGCTATGGATCAACCTGTGCCTAGCCGGTAATGCTAATGGCGTACTAAAATGAACAGGGATGTCATGCATAGATTAGCAAGGCTCCAGGGTGACCACAACAAATGGACCCTGAAGGAGGCCAGTTCAAGCAAACTGAATCACAGGGCTTAAGCAGGAAAAAAGCACAGCAGACATGGGCTGGGGGAACTCCACAACCGGTGTCAGCGTCAGAGTCTACTGTCACAAAGCTCCTCAGAGTAGCAGAGCTGATCCAGGATTCTGCTCTTATTTACTATGACTAATTATGGGAACAGATGCCAGATCAGCACTGTCACTCCAAGAGGCTTCATAAATATGGGCCCAGGACTGCATAAGGAACTGCACACAGAGTTTAAGGACTTAAAGCCTAAAGTGAATTAAAGCCTAAAAGTGGCATTTAATGTTATTTAATGTGTTATGCAGTATTCTGTAGCACAGCACTGTACTTGTCAACCTCGGTTTGGCACAGAATTCACAATTTTGTGTTTTCGACCCCTAGCATATTAGTAAAAATAGATTTCAGAAAATCAAAGCAATGTTTGATCTCCTACACTCTTGCTGTTTGCAGTTCCTTTGCTTGGCGTACCGCTGCTCGGTCGCTCTCCAGACCCCCTCACTTTATGGCTTTTCCCAACAACCTTGTGCTGAGACTATCCTCAAAGTACTCCTGGGTTCAAAGATATTGTGTTTATTTATGTTTGTTTTTAAGACCTAAAATAAAAGAAATTTGGACATGTTTGTTTTTTATGGGCATTTACGTGTGAAAACCCTTGAAGTGGTTAGTCTCCTAGTCTTTAAACTGCAACTCAATCTAGAGACCATGAGGTGCCAATGAATGATGTGAATATAAGCATGTTTACAACAGATGTAGCAATGGTAGCATGTTTCATTTTGGCTGAAGTGCACCTTTAATCACAGACTTGCCCTAAAGCATACATCCAACAGGTTCTCCTTTGTGGACTCCAAACCTTTTAGTAATGACTAGTTTTATCAGACTTATTTTCTGAAAATTTCAAGTGCTAACCAAAGCTCTAATGCACAGTAAATTTGCCTCTTGCTAAGCCATATGTGCTGTACATGTGGAGCTTAATAAATGCTTGCACTACACAAGCTGCAGGCTGTGCACTGGAAACGGACCTTGAGCTTCAGAGCCTGACATTTGTCAATAGGTCACTAGGCCATATTTTTACAAGACAGGGTAATATTTAACTAACTTCAGAACAATGATTTGCAAGATGGTGTGTATTGTACATACACACACACGCGCACACACACACACACACACACGCGCGCACACACACACACACACACACACACACACACACACACACACACACACACACACACAACATGCAGGGTAATCTTAGAGAGCCAGCTGTCATATTTGGATAAGAGTCATATCAGGTTTCATACATACATACAGTCATATGATGAACATATAGTAGGGCTGGATGACAGGGTCTATAAATAATATGATGATACTGTGCAAAAGCCTTCAGCTACCCCCACCTCATTTCTTTATATTTTGTTTTGAATCACCTTGTTGGAGCAAAAATACAATTTTATGCCTGTCAAACAAGTTTACTTTTGGAATATTGACTAGATTTAATCAACGAAATGGGAACAAATGTTTTACTGGGACAGGCAGCTTAAGATATAAAGCACCTAGATAAAGGTGTTCCAACCACTCAGCATTCAGCACCACCAGTATACTGATCACGGCCTATTCATCTGGAATCTTCTGCAGTTTCAGGTCCTAAGATGGGAGACCAACCAGACTACTGCAAGATCTTTGAGCTTAACAAGCTTCAGCTCGCATTTTGAATGTCTGACTTACTAGCCAAACAGCTGATTATGTTGGCTGATTTACCAACTGAAGAGATGCTCTAAGCAAATAACACTAGTGCAGCTAACAAAAAGTGCAAGCTAGTGAAGTCAGTTAGCATCATGTTAGCTTTCATTTCCTGTTATCCATATTAATAGCATTTCTTTAAATGTGCACTGTACATATGTCAGAGAAGTAGCCAGCAAGGTGGAACACGTAGGGATAGATCAAACAAGCAGATCACGGCTAACAATAAAAGCAAATGCCAAATTATAATATTATAGTATTGTAATATTATAATATTGCTTGAACACTTCATTCTGTCATTTTCTTATTGTTCAAAATTTTCAAATATAATAATTCAAAATTTGCCCCACAAACAGACCAAAAGAAACAGTCCAAGATGACTTAGACATGCATTTTGTTACATGAATTTATAGTAAAGGTTAAAAATGTTTGCTAGGTCCCTAACTGAAGATTAGTGATGACTGGCATGATATTAGCTTTAATGTACAAGTAAAGTATGAGCCCACTTACATGTGGCTGAGGAGTAGCTGGCGTGGCGGATGTTGTAGTGTTGCTGCTGCTCTGTTTCTGGGTCGTCCGGCTCTGTGGCGAAACTGGCATTAATCCCAGAGTCCATAGAGCTGTTTGTTGTGGATGGTGCCGGGCCGGACACGGTCACGGTGGGGGGTGTTTGGGCTGGGGTGGACATGGTGGTCTCAGGTGAGGGTTGGGGTTGGTGAGGTGGTGGGTTGATGGTGGGTTGAGGTTCCATCTCGGGAATTGGCTCAGGCTCCTCTTCGATCACCTCCTCCTGCTGTCTCCGCTGCTCCTCCTCGGCCAGCCGACGGAGCTTCTCACGCTGGCGCTTGATGGCGGTGACGCGATCGCGGATGGCTTTGGCTACCAGCTTGTAGTCCGCATCACAGACGAAGCCAAGCACCACCTGAGAGTAAGAGAGAAGTAACAGCAGACCCTTAGAGGGACAGCGTTTGTGAATGACTGACACAGATTATATTAAGGGCCCTTTGTTTCAGATGAAACGACCCTCTTTGAGCTTCCAGAGGAGCTGAGCTGATGAGCTGATGTCCTGTTGATCTGTGACCTTACAAACTGCAGCACAAAGGCTTTATCACAATGTGAGCAGTTTGATGAGAACAAGCTAGCGAAGGTCAGGGGTTGAGGAGGTTGAGAAGGAGAACTACGGCAGTCTCTTTGAAGCTCCAAGGTATTGCTTTAACATGGAGTTAAGGTTTCAGTACTGCAGTAACACAGGCTATTGAATAATTGCAATGCTAAAATGGGACATAAAATGGAACATAGACTCTTAGATGTTAAATAGATATTAACCATTATAACCCTTATATTAGTAAAATCTGATTTTAACAAATAAAACTTGTCTAAAACAGACTACATTAGCCCTCCCTCCCTCTGTGGGTTTTCCCCACCCATTTGTGGGCGGAGATTCTGAAAGTTCCCCCTGGTTCAAAGATCTAAAATAAAATACATTTGGGAATTTTTGTTCTTTAAGGGCATTTGTATGTGATGCCATTTTTAGAACTCCAATAGTGGTTACTATTATTACATGTTTTTAAATGACAATAACTTTGGTTCTGTGTGACATAAGAACACCAAACAAAGCTTAGCATGACATCCCACAAATCGGTGGAACTTCCATATAAGGAGTTATCTTGCCGTATGACGATGATGTTCTAAGGGTGAAAGAGCAATAAGCATTAATTTATGTAATGGCAGAATTTAAAGGAGACACTCACCATCTCCTGGGCTACCTCCTCTGGTACGTCCTTATAAAGTTCAAACAGGAACTCAATGGCGTTGTTGTCCTTGTACTTGCCATGAAGCTTCTTGGTGTCATCCATTCGGAGCCACAGCTTCAGACCGGACTTCACCATGTCATCCTCCTCAGCCAGCTCCACATGGACACCATTATTCTCTTGGAAGAAGGGGTGCTCTAACAGGTCCTGTATTGTGTACCTGAACAATGGGAATACAGCAGGTAAGGCAAAGACACTTTATCAAGAGACGGAGAAATTTGAGGCTCTAAAGTAGAGGGAGACCACCCTGGTGATGCCACAGCTGAATGGCTGGAAACTTGCTAGCCAATGAGTGCCTGTTAGCTGACGTAAGAGAACTGGCAGTTAACGTTATGAGGTGCCCTGTGCTAGTCTTTTCCCTCTAAGCTTTACAGCCTGGATGAGACATAACTAGCAGGTGGCCATGACTAAATTGGGCAAAAAAAATGCCAAAATACTAAAAAACACCAAAATTACCAAACAATAAGATATTAGTCCAACAGGTGGGAACTTTGCATTATTACAGCAGTGAAGTAAACAGTACAAAAGAAGAAAGTAGATGCAGCATAAACAATAGAATAAAAAAATACAATATAACTATATAATATAGTGTAATATAACTGTACATCTTCAAATGCCTAGTAGCAGCCAACATTGAATAATACACAGTAATACTGCACGTACAGTTATTTCTAAAAATCCTATCCACACTGAAGGGACGTCACCATTATCAACGTGCAGTGAACAAAATGGATGCAAAACACCCCCTGACAGCTTGATGTACGTCACAGTGACGCAAGTTGCAATGACAATGTTTCTGGTGTTTGCAATAATGTTTTATGATAATGTAGTAAATATCATGGCAATAAATTATGCACAACTTATAATGATACACAGGCATGGCAATATATTGTGAACAAAGTGTGGAATCATTGCACTCATTGCCACAATTCATTAGTATGCTAGCACTGCGACCACAGAAATGAATAGGCAGTTTAAACTCTCATTTAGAGTAACACATTTTTGTTTTCCTTGTTGGTTAACGTTGTGACTCATAACTGGCTCTATTCTATTGTTTGAAACCATTTATTTCAGCAGTAAGTTTCTTTCTGCAGGGAAAACATTAGAATAAATGCAGACAAACAATAAAGTAAAAAAATAATTCTTCTTTTAACATAGTTGATATGTTGTGAGCTGTTTAGACGAATGCAGGTATGTTCACATATTTCTGCTCAATGCTTCCATTCATTGCTTGGATTTATAAAATTCCATAAGCAATCGTACAAATTTAAAAAAGCCAACCCATAACACGGGGCTTCCATGAAGAAGGAGGTCTGGAAATGGCTAAGTGAACACTTTGCCACACATAAAAATACTATTTACTGTATTAAAGTTATTTGTACTTATTGTAATATTAGTGTTTTAACACTAACATAACACTGCCCAGTGGGCAACAGCTTAAGTATAACGTTAAGTATAACTTTCTCAGGTGCCCTGCACTGTAACGTACATGTAATGCCAATGATCCATATGCATCATGAACTACAGCAACATAGTCATACAAACCTTAATGTTACAGATCATTAGTGAATAAGCTCTAAGTTGATAATAATTAGAGGAGATAATTCAAGCTGGTGGCTACTGCTACACTAAGGATGATAATGTAACGTATGTGCGGTAGAAAAAGAAATGCATGAATTCTGAGCTGACCATTCTTATTACAGCCACTGCCTCAATTTGGATACAGTATGTGTGAAAAACCTATACATTAAAGAGTCTCAGATCTGATTTGTGTGTCCACGCAGCTCTGAAAACATCACATCTGTGTCACACTGAATGAAAAATCAGAACCAGTTAATGTGAATATAGTCTAGGTGTCTATTTAATCAGACTGAACATGATATGTAATTATTTAATTATTAAGTTTGTGTGTTGTTCACCACCTCTTAAGTTTATTTAATTATTGTGACTTGTTTCATTTGTAAATTATGTGCACATATTAGCTGAACCTATAAGGGTAAAGTTGCTGTTTTGGCCATAATAGTTTTCTGGCCTCAGAGACACACCAACTAAGCAGGTCTTGTAACATGGCAGTAAGTTCATCTAGAGTGTGTGACACTGTTATTTTTATCGACCTTTGCGTCACCAAGGCTTTGTGGTGGGGAACAGGAATAGCAGCTCGCAGGCCTTTCTGCTTTACTGCCACCAGAGAGTGGCTATTGTTTAAACGTTAAAAACCTGAAGGTGGATATTGTTATTATTCCATTAGGAAGTGGAGAAACTGGTCTGGCAAGTGTTAAAACATTTCTAAAGGAAGCTGTCAGGAACATGTAAATATGTGCATACACACACACACACACACACACACACACACACACTTCATTACAGGGCGTAGGTTAATGATTTCTCCAGTGCTATAACAGGTTTGAGTGTATTTTTCTCTGGTGGTGATTAACTTACCTTTCAGCTTTGTTCATGCGGATGCAGCCCTCTATGATCTCCTTCAGCTCAGGCACTCTTACTTTAAAAAAACTGTCTGGCTTTATACCCTGTATGGTGAGAGAACAAAAGAGAGAAAGAGAGAGAGAGCCATGGAGAGGAAGAGAGAAAGAGGGAGTGAGGGAGAAAGAAAGGGAGAGAGCAAGAGAGAGATTGAGAGAAAGAAAGAGAAGGAGTGAGGGAGAGATGGAGAGAAAGAGAAAGAGAGGGAGAGAGAGAAAGGAGGAGAGAGAAAGAGAGATGAAGAGAAAGGGAGAGAGAGAGAAGAAGAGAGAGGAGATGGCAAGAGAGAGAGATAATGAGGAAGAGGGGGTGTAGAGATTTGTGGTGAGATTCATGAACTGTTTGTTGTAAATCATTTACTGTAAACATTTAACCTTTTAATGCAGAAGCAAAAAAACAATGTCTGCTCCTTTACTTACTCTCCTTCAAAACAAATCCTTTTATTTATTAGCGTCTGAACATCACGATCAAAACATTGTCCCTGTGTCCAGACATTCAACAGATCTTGTTTCCTGGTTCCAGAGGCTTTGCATCAATCACCTAAATATCCATCTTTATATCATTTAATCAATCATTTAAATATCTATCTTTTCATTAAAGTGTTTCTCTCTCACACACACACACACACACACACACACACACAAAGCCATATGTGATGGAGTGACTGCTCTGTAATTGCGTATGGAGTTATTTCATCCAGTTTATGTAGTCCATCCAAGCCATCCAGACTGACTCTTGGCCACAGGTGGCTTTGAAGATTATTCTGAACTTTGATGGTGTAATTTGCTATGAATTCCTTCATACTTGTAACTTTTTGAAACAAGCAAAGTAATTCTGTTGAACCTCCAGATTCTAAACTTAAAAAGATTTAAGTTTGCTAAAAGAAATTCAGTGCATACATCCTTGTTATGTATTAAAGAAATGAGAGCCATTGAAAGTCCTTCAAGAAGCCTGAAGAACTGTTCCTCAAGACTACATTAAAAATACAAGAAAATCTGGCTCTTTGGAGGCAAAATGGGAAGAAATGAAGGGTGGTTCAAGACTTTTACACAGTACTGTACATCTAAATGGCAGAGCAAAATTATAGTAGTTAGACTTCCCTGAATTAGTTCAGCTTATCATGATAACAATACGGCTGCATCACAATCAACACAAATTAAGTAAACTGTCACCACCTGAGTTGAACCAATCAGGTAAACCAATCAGATTTCTGAAAGCTTTGACAAAGGACCACAGGGTTCCGGGAGCAGATTCCAGATTCTGAGGGTGTTGTTTTGCATCAGATACAGTGAGTGAATGATAGCACAAACAAAAGAAGCACTGTAAAACTTTTAACCCACTCGCCCAACCTCATCTATCAGTGAGACATTCCGTTCAGCTCGCTGCAGTCAAACGATGAACTCGGCTGCTGAAGAGTTTACATCTCGTAGACACTATCATGTCTGGTCTGACTTAGTAAACAAACGGCACTCCGCATAATGACTGGGTCCAACAGGGGTTAGATAAACAGATTAAACACTAAAGGCAGCCCTACATTGCCTCTTACACGTCATTTTCTCTGCATTACCCAATTGCCAATTAAATCAATTGCCATTGAAGCATTTTGTTAGTTTTATTTCTTGGCACGTCATCTGTCTATAAGGCCAGTCTCAATGCTGTCCAGGATTTAATTATATAGGAGGATTTATAATTATAGGAAATGTCATATATACATTCAATGGACAAAAGTATTGGGATGCCTGACCATTGCATCAGCAGGGTCTTTGCATTCAAGTACATAGACTTTAATATGGAGATTGTCCCCCCTTTGCAGCTATTACAGCTTCCACTCTTCTTGCAAGGCTTCCCACAAGCTTTTGGAGAGGGCCGGACTCACAATCTCCATTCTAGCTCATCCCAAAGGTGTTGGATGGGGTTGAGGTCAGAGCTCTTTGTGGGATATACATTATATGTAAAAATTATATAATCCTAATATATACATAATATGCACTGTAAGGGAGGATCTACAATAAATACAAATGTGGGGTCAAACTGGAACTGGATGTGGCCTTAACAGCAGCAGTCTCCCCGCTGATTTAAGAGTATGTTCAGATGTTCCTGCAGTTCCTCATGGCTTTAAAAACATCCTCACATACCACAAACATCCTCCATGGGTGCATACTAATGCACACCAATACTTTTATATAACACCAACACTAGTTCACCAATCTCTAATAGACGTACTTATATGGTTTCTAGCACTGTGTGACCTCCTGTTATTTATGTATAAAAATGAAAAATAGTCTACCATATATTAGTAGAGGTAGCCTGTTGGAGCCTGAATATTATGCTCTTTTGTGAGCTAGACTGGAACATCAGGAACAACTAGGAACACCAGGCATGTTGCATCTAACTGACTACATTTAACGCAAGTGTAAAGTTTAAATTTTCATCAAACCAGTATGACTTCAGGAGAGCAGATCAGTTAAAGTGGGACTAATTGTCTCAATTCAGGATCATTCCTAGTTTAGCCAAATGTGATTAAATGTTGGAACTTGCTGTACATCCAATAGTCCACAGACAATTCATCCTATACATTCCTCTTTATGTTTAGAAGTCTTGCCTGAGAACTTAAAAGTTCAGCTGTGATCTGATGAACTGCTGCTATGTGCAAATGAGAGCCTGCTCTTGTGGCAGGTTTCCTGATAACGTAAAGGTCAGTGAAGTGGCCAAAATAGCCGTTGCGTAACTCTTGGCTGTGGTCAGATTCAGAAGGACAACAGAAATGTGAGTCAAGCTTTTTAAAATCAGTAATCAGACAAAATTAATTTCCTGACATCCAGGGACAGTCCTGGTTAACCCCTTAAATGTCCACATCATAAATTATTTCATGTTTTAACTAACAAACAAAGTAACTTGTTTGCTTATTTTGAGGCTACTGAACCTGTAACAATGAATTATCAGAACAATAATCTGTGTTTTGCATCCTGAATACTTTAATTTTGAACAAAAATAATAATTTTTTTACTTTTAATCACGCGTCAGGGCCTAACCCAAATTAAGCCTTAGAATACGAACGTGCTGGAAGGGCAACAAATGGTATGACAGTACTGGGATAGTGAAGACAAGAACACGCTTGCTCCATGTCACGTGAAACAACACATCTTTTGGAACTAATGAACTCATAGAACTCAACAGGCTGAGAGGAGAACCCTAATGATCACTTGTGTTATGAAAGTTAACACATTCTCACATTGGATAGAATTACACTGGATTTTGTAGGATCCCTGCCATCATCAGGGATCACACTCAAAACCTCCAGATAAAAAGACCAAGACCAACACTACCACTACTCACAAGCCCTGACATGTTTTTACTGCTGCTGATTTTAAAGAACTAGGAGGTTTAATAATAATGATGAAAGAGACTTTGGTGGTGATGGTAAAACGGTGCTTTATTGTCAACTGTGAATTGTCAAGAATGAGTGTCTTTTCTCAGTTCTCAGTTTAGTCTGCTTACAATTGCTTAGATAAGCTCCAGATGATTGTACGAATGTCCAACATGTCTGACAAATACATCGAGCTGCCAAAGGACGAGATTTCGCAGAGTAAAATAAACCTATATTAAAATGTCCAGTTTGAGCTGCCTTTAAAGACAGAAATATATAACCCAATGGATCCTCAGAAAACAACAATTCACTGAATGTAATTGCTTTTACAATGGGACATCTATAAATCTGCAGGATCTTAAAATTGGTTACCCTGCTTGCCATACAGTTTTAATGTGTTCATGAGAAAGCAAACACAACACAAATCCTTTAACATCTCTGGTCAAGTGATATAATTTCTTGATTTTCCTGCAAAATTTATGGCACAATTCTTTTTATATGAGAATACTGAAAAAAATTCAAAGCATGCCATGATGTTTGCAAATGCCTCATTTGATGTATTTTTCACTGCAAATAAACAGTCATTTGGAATTAATTTCTGTTCCCTGTTCAGGATATACTTATTTTCACTTAGAAAATCAACAAATCATGCCATTTAACCAAGGACACCCCATTCATGGCATACAGCTGCACACAAGGCCAAAGATGAGACACACACAAGTCATAAGGGCAAAAAATATTTGAAGAATGGTGTGTGCACAACCTGCTGCAGAGATAGCGAGGGTTTGTTTAGCGATAAGAAATCCAATTTTTGCCAGGCAGATACAGCTTTCACACTTTGTCGCTCCCCCTGAAAGGAGTAGCTCAAAACAAAGGCAAGGTCTAGAGTTGCCAGGTTGGAGACACGAAGTGGCCGAACCCGGCATGTAAAATTTATGAGGTGGAAAACAGGAGGCTTAGTGCAGAAGTAAGTCAGGCAGCAGGCTGGCTTTCACGAAGGCTGCATCAATTACAGAGTGCAAGGGTTTGAGGTGTTTAAAGGGTAAATATTCAAGACAGAGGTATTCCCAAGCAAGTATCTCAGAAAAGTATACTACTTGGACTGGAATTTTATACAAGAAACTTATAGAAGCTTCTGTACTTCCATAACTATGCAAGAGTAAGGCCATCAGCTGTTTTTAAATGTATTATGGATTATTTTCTTAAAGCTTAATGTGGGCGGCATATTTCTGAGGGTGCCACAGTCCCCAGAATGTTCCAGGCTTCTGAGAAGGGCAAGGAACTTGTTTATGTAACTGAATCAGTGGACTGCTACTCAGCCAGATAAAAGCCACAAGTGAAAGCAAAGGGATGGTGAAAAACAGAAGGTTGGTTCAGGATGAAAGAGAGAAACAGTCAGTCTTCAGGTCTGCCTCCATCAGATGGAGTCAACAGTCTTGGGCTATTAGACATAGAGGTTTCCCATCATGCTCCAGAGGTTTGAGGATTAGAGTTTTTTGGGCTTGTTTTTCAAAGTGCTTTTTTGGCCTTTTAGGCTTTAGCCACTTCATGTAATATGGCAGCTCTGTGAAGACTGCTTTGTTGGATAAAAATTACATCAGCACCAAAACGCTCCTAATGGAGACAAAGCCAAGCCGCTCCAAATGCTCATTCTTACTCCCTCATTTGCTCCCCGCTTTTCTCTTTCTCCTACTTCAGCCAGATAAAAGCAACTGACCTCATATTGGTGCATCTGGCAGTGAAGAACCAGAGCCAAAATGAAGATCCATCTCCCTCCCCTGATAATAGGAATAAGCAGCTTTCGGTTTTTCATACAAGTGACCATCGCATCGTCTCACAAACCCCTGAGCCTCATATTTCACCTTCTGCCATCAGAGTCTAAAGCTTTTGGGAGTGAAAATATGAATGGAAATCCTGTAACTGTTCACAGGAACGATCACAGAGGAAGATGAAAAGAGCAAAGGGCTGGAACAAGAAGAGCACTGTCTCCATGGGAATGATGTGATGACCTTTTATTATTGGCACATCTGAATGTGGAGCTCTTAGAGCCACATCAAAGCAACCTGGAAGACTTTAAGTGAGGAAAAATGTATCACATTTTATATATCTCATTATGATCATTTAGTCCTCTCTCCACAACCCTATGCTGCATGTAAACGTGAAGTAGAAGTCAACACTCACAATGCACACTGGATACATATATGCGCACACCAATTAGTTTACACATGTATGTGCCCTGTGTACATGAGTACATTTAATACCTTAAAATACATTTCCAAATCATCACACACTTGTCTTGAACCGTCATAACATGTCATGTTATTAAAGGCCCCAAACTATAACAATTCAAAAGTTTCCCTATAAGTTAAACACTGTTTCAAAACATACCATTCACTCCACAGTCTGTCCAGTCCATATCCAGAAACTAAGCAGTAACATCCACTAGTGTTTTCCTCTTTTACATACAGTACCAGGCAAAAGTCCTCAAAAATAATATTTAAAACCTGCTTAACTGAGCAGTTTATGTTATTATTTAAACACTAATATATAAAATATTAAATACTAATATATAAAAAAGCTAATATTAAAACACATACAAATAAGATTAATTTTCATAACTCCAAACAATGGTCGGAGACATCAAGGTGAAATCTGGAACCGAATCTCTGTTCTTCTAACCAGCTCACAAAACTTTAAGTGTTTTTCTTTTTTTTTACAAACAAAACGAAACTTGATGCTGAGATAAAACCCCTTACTGTTCAGATAAATAGCTTTTATCAGTTTGTACAAGAACCTAAGACTTTTACGCAATATTGTGTATCAGCCTATTATAGCAAAATTAAAAAGAGTTCTTCACCACGGAATGTGTTGTGCATGAAGCACAGCCAATCAGAATTGGGGTAATTAACAAGTTCAGAAACCAAGTTCTACTGCAAACTGTGTGAAACTGTGCTGAAATCCACTGTGCTTTCAAATCATCCAGCCAGTCACACCGCATTTAGCATGATGTGCTTACCCAAAAAAATCTTGCACCAAAAAGCAGGAATTGTGTACTAGCTAATAAGAGCTTCTAGCTAAATTCTAAAATAAAAAAGTATGTACTTTTTTAGGCCAGCAACTATTTCTGACCTCACCTTAGTAGTTGCACAGAACCAAGAACAGTCTGTTCAAACCAGCCTCTAAATGTCCATGCCTGATTTTGTCCCCATCACTGAGAAAATAAAGTGCCTCACTTGCATCCAATAATTCTTTCACATTAAAACCTCCTTACTTGCACTTCATATTGCCGAGATTAACCACAGTTATCACACTAACACCACAAACTCAAAGCGAAACGGATTAAATTAGCAGGGAAAGGCTTGGTCAATGTTCCACCATGACTGGATTAATTTGCTTCAATCACACAGATGGGCCTTCACATGGTAATGTGATGTCGAGGCTGTGTGTGTGTGTGTGTGTGTAATGAATGAACCATGAGGGCTGAAAAAACTACTTTAATGGTTAATGACAAAAAGGCACAGGATGTTGGACGTAATAAAGTGAAAGTGGTTGTGAAATCATAGCAGTGTACAGTCCAGCCTTGCAAATGAGGGTATGCGTTCACTTCAGGAAAAAATGTAGCATAGGAACACAAATAGCAAGGAGAGCCACTTTCCTAACATTTTATCAGCTTTGAACTGTGACAATAAATCACCATCAGATATAAACAACAGTTTAAAAGTTTGTAACGGATGTTTTCATCTTTTAAAAGCAACTTAACTGTCAATGAGCGTATAGCAGGTTAAAGGTGGCAAACCATTAGTAGGACACTTTGAAGCTGAATTAAAACCAAAATTGACTATCTTAATAATATCTAATAATGCTCAGAATATTTAATATTTCAAAAAGTGGAGATCTGAAGCCAGGTGAGTGTAAACAGATAATAACAATATATGATTTGTCATTTATTAACTTCATGTTTACAATTCCTGAGGTATTGAATGAAACATGCAAAATGTGTTTTTGGTCCACAAGCATCATCCAACCAGCCTGAACAACCTGAAATTCCCAAGAAGAACCATTTCCAGTGTGCAAAGCTGGTTGAAATTCATCCTGACAGACTGAAAGCTGTTATTGCAGCAAAAGGTGGTTCTACCAAGTACTAGTCTAAAGAGGCTGAAAATTTATGCAAGCTGCATTTTTTTGAGCACATGCTGCCAAAAAATCTGTGTGTTGACAATTTATCAGCAGATTAAATACTTTTGCAAGGCACTGTGTGTAGTTCATTATATAATTATGCGCATTTAAATACGGTAAACCGCAAACATTCATGGGAGTAACGTTCCAAGAGCACCTGTGAATAATGAAAAACCGAGTTTGGTAAAAAAAAAAAAAAAAGAAAAACTTAAAAATGCCTATTTTCAGTGCTAGATTGTAAAATACCGATGTTACCCCTGTATAGACTGTACTGTAACTCATGCGAGTGCGTTTTCTTTGATATGCGCTGTTGTTTTCTTTGGTGTAAGCAGGGTGAATACGGTTATAATTGTATTTAATTTACGGTAATAAAAATACAGGGCTTTAAGAAGAACAAAACGAAAAACATGAGAACACTCGAAACGCTCCACGGGGGAAATTCTGGACTGCAGCTGCTAGAGATGCGTCACAAGGCAGCAGCCAATCAGCAGCCAGGAGAAATAAATAACGTTCTCGGATTGGCTACGTTCAAACCTCCCACCTCTGAGTACAGGGGTATTGCACCATCCCAAGACGCACTTTCTTTGTGTTCTCTTGACAGTACCAAAAAATGTATAGTTATATTTTATACGGAAATGTAGCTGAATTTATGTTAATATTTGTTTCAAAATTAGTAAATTAAAATGTTCTTAATAATTTAGCACTATAACGCATGAAAAATTATATACTGACATGAGAAAAGAAAAAAAAAAATCCGAAGGATGTCTGTGATTTCTGTAGTCCAGTATTACAGCAGCGGTAACTCTAGCCTGAGAGCCAAATTCGTTTCCCAAAAGCAGTCCATAAAAATCCTGTAAAACCACTCAACAGCATCAAGTGCTAAAAAAAGCTTGAAACCCACAGCTCTTAAAAATGAGTAACAATAAAACCTGGTGACTTTCCATGAAAACAAATGCTTTTATTGTCCCATGGCTATCATAAGTAGAGCAGAAAACCACAAACAGGGCTGTCTAGTAAAGGTGGCTGGAGTGGAGAGTCCATATGGGGGAGCTCATGAAACAAGCCCATTTGTGCAAATGAGAGTGAAGAACAGCTTACTGAATGAACCAGAGGGAAAGTGTGACAAAGAGAGAGCAACAGTGGCACAGGGAACAGTGTGTGTGTGTGTGTGTGTGTGTGTGTGTGTGTGTGTGTGCTTTTAACATGTAGACAGAGCTAAGCCATATGGTAGTCATCAGCATGTGATGTCATAAGCTCCAAACAGCGTGACAGGACCCGATTTAATTATGTGAAATTATATCGATTTCTCTCCCACTCTCACTCTCTTCGACTAATCTGCAGGACAGATGAGGCAGGCAAATGCATTTGCTTTGTCACTGTCACACACACACACATTTTGGCCGTCTGGATAATCATAACACAGAGTGCCCATGTTAGGACTTCTGGATGAGAAATATGAATGGCGTTTTTGAAAACTACTGTGTATGTGTCCAATTGTAGAAATAAATGTTCCAAACCTTCTGTCCTGTCTACAGGCCCCCAGATGTCACTGTTTCTGCTGAATTCTGAGGTCATTTGTCAGTTGTTTGTTAGTTACGACAAAGCTAACATATTAATGATGCTGCATGAAGGCAAAGTTTATCATTCATGATATGATATTGATTTCTTCCTAACATGGGCGCTCTGTGAGTGATTTAATGAACCAAGCCATTCCTAATGGGCAGTAAAAGTAAATCAGTTTGGCCAAAATTATGCCAGTCTTCAGTTATCGATGTGCTTTAACACATTGGTGTGTACCACAGTCACACAGTGTGTAACATTTAATCACAATGCAAATATTTCATCCGTATCTTGCAGTCTACAAGTCTATATGTCGACCAGTTAATTGAGCTTGCAGCACATAGATATTATATTCTGTTACATTTTGCCCACTTCTGCTTATAATGTTATTAATTAATTTGGAATATTATTTTGTAAAATTACTTTGTAAAATTCATTACCTTAAGTCTACTATTACACTGTCATGCACCAACACCAGCTACTCTTATTACTTATTGCGGCCACAGCAACTCAACCACCACATCTGAAAAAGTTTGCTTGCTTGTCAGTTAAATAGCTTGCATGTAACTTTATTCATATTTAAACTCCTTAATGACCTCCTAATTCGGAAATTCAGAAGATCCAGTGATATTCAGGAGAAAAAGGATGTGCGTCAAAGCAAATCAGGTTTGGAAAATTTCTGTTAATCACACGGCGCGATAGTACTGAATTTTCTGAAAATGTCATTTTATTTTTTCATAACCCTTTTTCACTTTATTTAACTTAACCCCTTTATGAAAGGGGGAAGAGGTTCATAGTAGGCAAAATCACAGTGGGTTACACAACCTTTTACTTGCTGAAGACATGAGAAATTGCAGGTAGGAATAATGAGTGAACAAAAACTGATACATTACCAGGTAGCCTTGATTACAGCTGACAAAGCTGAACATGTAACACCTTCCTGAAGGCCACTATTCCTGAGGCTACATGACAACTGACATATACCCAGATAAACATTATAAAGGCTTATTCCTACAAACTTCAGTCATCAAAATATTTTCTGAGATGAAGACATCAAATTTGACTCAAAAAGCATTTATGACAATTTAAACTTGTTGGATTAACTCTATCTAACTGTTTATGTAGATGTATGTTTGATGTCATGAGTGTTACGAACACTCATTACACTAAGTGTTACCCTGTATTTTGAAAACATGAAAACATTCACAAGAATGTATTCTGTACAGTATGGTGCAAAAGTCTCGGGCACCTGTGCTAACAGTTTAAAGCCATTTATTGGAGTAAGGAAATTTTAGTCAGCAAATACCCAAGTTAACATTAGAATAAAAGCACACAAACAAGAAAGCATTAAACAATATTAAGATTTGTGTTTTGTAAAAAGTACGGGAGGTTTTGTGCGCTGGATAAAAGAACATAGGTTTGATTGAGCTGAACTACAATTTAATACTGGGCTTCCATGAAGAGCAAATACATAGATGCTTCTAAAATCACTATATGAGCAAGTAAAATTATAGGAGTGTGTTTTTGTACATCATTTAGAAATGAAGGAGCTTTTGACTAGTGATGTGCCAATCCACGTTTTTCCAGTTCCGATCCGAATCCGATTCACGAATGCAGATACCGATACAGATCCCGATACAATACATCTTTTTTACTTTAATATTAGCATTATTTTTGTTGAAATTGTGCTGTTTGTTAGTAAGGTTACATACAGAATAAATAAACTACTAAGCACTAATTAGAAGAGCAAAAAATATACACAACTACACTGAATTTAAAGGCATTCCAAAGGAATTTATTAAAAATTTATTTATTGAAAAGTAGCAGCAACAGCTGTAAAATTTCATAAATATCCAAAAACACAACAATCTTGGCTGAATCATTTAAATAGTTCAAGTATTGGGTTCATTTTAGCAGCAACAACTATGTAAAAAAGTGTAAAACTGATATATTTTAAATAACGTGAATTGGGAAACACGAATTGGGCAGAGCGTAATCTAACCACTTCTGTATTTAAGATGGACTGGCTGAGTTACAAGATGCCCAACTTTAGCCCCGTCGTGTTTTGAGACAGTCATCTAAATAGTTAAAGTATTATGTCCATTTTAGCAGCAACAACTTTGTAAAAAAAAAAAAGTGTAAAACTAATACATTTTAAATAACGTGAATTCGGAGACACAATATGGGCACTTCTGTATTAAAGGTGGACCAGCCAAGTTACGAGATGCCCAACTTTAGCCTCGTCGTGTTTTGGGAGAGAGAGCAAAAACAGAAAATAGCACTTGAAAGAACCCCAAAGAGTTACCCTTGAGCAAGGTACCATCCCCACACACTGCTTCCTGTGCATAAACCTACATAAACATTGGTTCACTTGGCTGAATGGGGTAATTACAGAGAACAAATTTCACACTGTGTGGTTTGTTCATGCATGACAAATGTTTCTCTTCACTTTCACTTCAGTTAATAAACAATATGCTATATACCTGACATAAGCTCACAAACAGAGGACATCATTATTGCCATTTCTGTAGCACACACACACACATACACACAAACACGGTCATTCAAGGCCGCACAATTCCCACCCCTGAAGTTCCATCCATGTTTCATCAGATTCATTAACATTTCATCTGTGTTGTGAGTGAGCAGATGGGCTATGAGGAGGCTGGTTTTCATCACGCTGGCTCCTCACAATAATTATAATACCACAGATGAGCAGAGGTGTTACACAATGCTTCACCCCCACAGATCACAAACACACACACACACACACACACACACACACACACACACACACACACACACACACACACACACACACACACACACTTTCATACACTCCCCCACAACCCTTTGACAAAAAGTGTAACCCTAGCAATTTGTAGTGTAACCCTAGCGATTTGAGACCGAGTCTTGGTAAAGCAGATGGTCCTGTCGGCTAATTAGTAAAACGGTCACTACGCGAACGCTACATCATACAGCACATCATTTGTAATGCGCTTCAGCTCAGCCCTGCTTTAGAGTGTGTGAGACAGGCTAACCTGAGGCTCATGTGAAGGTAGTTGGTCTAATGAAGACCATAGTCAATGTTCTATAGTGTAATAAAGAAAATGAAAAACTTAAGTTGGCAATACTTTCTTTGGGCATCAGTGATTTACATTCATCAAACTTTTCCCTCTCAAAGCACAAACTACAAGATTCAACATGCAAAGTACTACGTGCAGTGAAATGTACCCCAAATCACACCTAAGGCTGTGCAAAATTTCTAAATAGTTAGCCTAGTCTTAAGATTACTTAAAGAGATAGGAAAAAGATAGTAATGAGAAATAGACTAAAACTAAAATGAGAAAAATATTCTGTGTAATAAAATAAAATACATATGGAGAGAAACAAAAAACAGTGCATGGGTGAGGTAGATGAGAAGTGAAATTACCATATTGGGCAAATGTACAACTGAAATGAGCATACTGTGCAAACAGACATACTGAACAAGACAGACATATTGTGCAAGGTAGACATATCGTGCAAAACAGACATCTGAATGTATACTGTATATATATGGAGT
>JBBIGA010000138.1:1490140-1510573 GCA_037576975.1 Alestes dentex | reverse complement strand
TGTGTGTGTGTGTGTGTGTGTGTGTGTATTCTATGTCTTTTTGGTCTATAACATCTTAGGCTGAGATGACAAAGTTTTACTTTGACTTTATAAATTATTACTTGGGGGATCCTGAAAATTCAGTGTGCTTGTCAATAAGCCCGTAGCACATTGAGTAAATGAGCCAAAATTATCTTCAGCACTTTTGAACATGAGTGAAAAGAAGGTGGGGACATCTTTTCGTGCAGGTCATCATCACCCAAGTTCCCTAATATTGATACCAGGTGTAAAAGGGGTCTGTGAAAGAGGCCTTGCTCTGTGTTTTTGAGACCAAATAAGGAACTGGTTAAAAAAAATCTAATTCCAAATGAGTTCCGTTCCCTTGAATGCAGCTTAAACTCAGCATAGCATTTGCTAAAATAGCATGAAGACTGGATCCACATCTGAAACTCTGCTGCTCATCCTCATCTCTCCAGAAGAGGGAGTTTCCTTTTGTACCAGCAGCTTTGAGAGGCCTGAGTGATGCTGAAGCTGAAGAAAAGTAAACTAGCCAGATAAGAGCCTTTATTACTCCTTCAGCAATGTCTACAAGTCAATCAACAAGCCTACTTAAGAAAAACGCTATAATTAAAGAAAGTTTTGCTAATTTTATTAGTTTGATCATCAAAAAAAGACTTTATACAGAAAGAAAATTATACAGCAATACAGAAACAGTCATATAAGTCAGTGAGCAAGCAGTTATTCTTACTTATTGCCCTCATAACACAATTCAAAAATAGTTCTTACTTATTATGGCTAATAATATAATATAATATGATATAAATATGCATGTCGAATTAACGCGTTAATTTCGAGCAATTAATGACAGAACAAATTACACGTTAAAAAAACTAATGCTGATTAATCGCACCACGTGACTGAGCACCCGGCACCTTCTGGCCACAGGTGCTCTGTAAAATGAAGACGAGAAGTGGAGTGGCCCAGGGAGTGGAAAGTTTAAAACGGAACACTACACTACAGTGCCCTCACACCCCCCCACTTTTACAGCAAAAAATGTGTGCTATTAATTTAGATTTATTAATCAGAGAGCTTGTAATTAATTAGATTATTTTTTAAATCACTTGACACCCCTAATTAAATAAATTATGTAATTAAATAATATCTATTCAACATAACATTATAGCTAATCTTTCATATATTATATGATATTAGATTAGATTATGGTTAATATAATAGTACAGTCATATCTATGAGCTTTTAAACACTAAACATTGTGTCTTAAGACTGTATGAACAGTTTAATTACCTTTAGATTTGCTATTAAGCATCTGTACAGCTGTTTACACTGAGTGCATGTAAATAATATATATAGTTATATTTTAGTGGTGTGTTCGATTTGTGTGGTATATCAGACTGTGACTAGTCCTGAAAGAGTATCTTGTGTTTGTATCGTCATTTAAACTGCACAGAGTCCACAGGGTCAGCACCTGAATAACTCAGAGGTTAACAGTGTAGTGTTTGTTTTAAACCAGTACCCCTCAGATGTCCCAGATCCACCCAAGTAAAAACTGATTCAAAATCACTGCTTCTAATGCAAAGGTTGTTGAAAAGCCCCTCAGACTCTTAAATCATCAAATTCCCTTAAAGAAAGAAGAGTATCAATATCAGTAACAAGAAACATTAAAAATGTCAATTGCAAAAACACTGCAAAAACAGAAATCAAAGGTTTTGGGTGTCCTCGCTGTAAACGTCACATGTATTCACAAGACTTAAAAAATATATATCATTTTATCAAGATAATGTAAAGGTGGGATATTTAAAATATACCTCAAGTCTCCATATAATCAATAGTTTCAAAAAAGCACAATAAAATAAATGCAATATAAAGCTGTATGAAAGTAAAACAAAGCTTTTGATGAATATTTAAGCCAATTCACTGCATTAGATTTATTCAATTTAGAATAGTGGCCTCTGTACAGATAAATCATTTTAAAAAAATGATGTTTTTAGATTAAAAAAGAAAAGTATGTAAAACACAATGTTGCAGCATACATTTTATAATAATGTCAAAAATACCGTGGTGTTATAAACTCCACTGTGGATAAGAGAACAATGATTGATATTTTAAAAAACCAAACATGTTTTTGAAAGTTATGGTTTTTCGAAACAGCCACTACGAGGTAAAAGAACCTTTCAATAATTCATGCAAGATGAGCAAGACATTCAAACCTTTTCTTCACAGTACTGTCATTTTTAAATATGAAATAAGCGTATCCTCATGAGAATGGAGCACTTCTCCTGGAACTAAAGTATTTGACAGATTTTATATTTACATTATGTTACCATGATACTGCTGTTAGCAACAGAGGCACTCTACATCAGATCACTTATATTTATTTGATATTTATATAAATGTGTGTGTGTGTATATATATATATATATATATATATATATATACACATTTACAAATATACACACACACACACACATACATGTGTATATATGTGTGTATATTTGTGTATATATATATATATATATATATATATATATATATATACACACACATATATTTTCCTCTTGTCAAATTACATTTTGTTGATGTTCTTAGTGAAAATAAGTATATATCTGCTGAAGAGAACCTGCGAATTTTTGAGCATATATTTATATGTAAGAAATTAACTTTTCATAATCTAAACAATTAAATGAATAAATGACCAACAAAAAACTGAATTCTATAGTTACACACCAGATTTTAAACATTTTAAATGTTAATATTTAACATTAATTTCTACCCGCATAAGATCTCATATGTAAACTGTTAGTGCAGTCAGTGCTAAAGATAAATTTTTTTTTTAAATCTAAAGCTACAAAAATGACAGGATATCAGTTGATATATTGACATAAATGAACTTATTATGAAAAATAAAGATGTTAGACCAATTAATATATAGTATTATTTACCAAATTATTTTGAGGAAAAGAAATAAGCATTTTGTGAACTACAAATGTCTTTTTGTAGTATCAGAATTATGCACAGATGAAAAGTATTGTACTAATACTAAATTTGTCCTTCATACAATTCTTAATACATACAGTACTGTGCAGAAGTCAGAGACCTCCCTTTGGTTTATTTAGATTCCACTGAAAACTGCTGTTCATTTTTGTACAAGTAAATTTTTCCACATCATAAAAAGCTAAAAACATTTAACAGAAAAGACACAGAAGCCCCAACAACTAAATACAATCCCAAATCTATCAGTGTTTAATTTGTCTACTCTTTACTTTTGTACCCCTGCAGCCCCTTACATCCTTCCAGTCTTGAACCCAATCAGCTACAGCAGCATCCTTATTGATATTATGTTCCCCTTCAAAGAAACAAACATTCCCACAAATAACTACCCTTACACTCCTCCACTGCCACACATATTTCTGAACACAAGAACACATCTAAAAAAGGCTAAAGAAGAGATTTAAGCACTTTAGTCGTGAGGGCCAGCAGGATATCGAGACAGTGGATCTTGTCCCTGGGTACCATGGGGAGGTCCATGGTGACCAGTTTGTTTGTGTTTGGCTTTGGGATTCTCAAAGGGTCCTTCAGCGTGTCACAGAATTCCAACAGCGAGCTGTAGTCGAAGAACTGTGAAGCATCTGGATCAAAAATTTTCCCAGGTCTCATACAACATATCAAAATCATCCTCGCATAAGGGCTCACCATTCCCACAGTCACCCTTGACGTCCATGCCAGGATTCTCAAAGTCTGGGTCACAGTCGGGAGGTCCACTGTTGAGAATAGGGGCCAGGAGCCCATCCCATCCTGCAGAAGCGATGATCATGAACAGGCATATTATGCTGTTTCCAAAGGTCTCAAAGTTGAACATGTCATCGATGCCATAATCTCTTTTCACGTAGGCAAAGTTAGACATGCCAAATATGGAGAAAATTAACATGATCAAAAAGAAGAGGAGGCACTTTGAAGGAGTTTACCAGAAGCAGGAAAAATATCCCTGCAGATTTATGCACAAAAACTGAAAGTGAGTCTCCTGAAACAATAGAACCGGTAATAAAGGCAAATAATGGACATTAAATACTGATTTATTCCATATCATGTTTAGTTATTGAGACTTCTGTGTCATTTTCTATAATATATGTTTCAAGCTTTTTTCCCTTGCTTTAAAAATTTGTATGTATTGTCTGGAAATGAAATTGCTAAAAACTTCAGTCTCTGGTTTTTGGCACAGACTTGTAAGAGATTACAATTCAGCTATTAACACAAGATAACAGTGATGATGTTTTAAAGAATCACTCTGAGGCGCAGTTTATAATCAGCTGTTTCAGTTGGCCTACATACATTTCAGTTCTGAACTTTTTTATAGTCAACCATTCACCACCCCTAGCAGCTCATTAATGGCCATTCTAACACTCAAATACTCAAATATTAGCTACAAGAGTCCCATTTTGGATTGAACAAGCTCTGGCATGAAAAAGTGTAACCGTGATGTAGTAAGTAATCAAAGCATGCATCCAGCACTTGCTACACAATGGACTCTCTCAAGTTGTCCACATAGGCTGAAGATTCAGAGAGGGTGAAAGGGGCAGAATGCAAGACCACCTCGTTCTGCATCTCCACGGACGGCGTCTTGCCCTCACTAGTTCCCACTTTGTCTTTTGTGTTGCTGAAAGGGATGGTCACAGAAGTAAGCTGCCCTGGAGCCTGATTCCTGTAGAGCTGGCTCAATCGCTGTGCAATTATTCCCCCTTTCTCTGGAGCTTCCTCATCCATTCTCTTCAAGTCAGCCTTTTCTCTGTACATGTAAGAGGCTTGTTTGAGAGTACGCTTGAGCAAGTGTTTGCGGAAGGCCCTTTGAATGACCACAGCGGCTACCTCTTCCTGCTTGCGGCGAAGAGTGCTGGTTATTGGCTCATAAGACACTTTTGAGGGGTTGTTTGCCATGAATTTTTCCTCCATGCTTGCCTTGAGTGAGTCCATCGCCTCTGACTCACCAAGCACTTCAGTCGTGAGGGCCAGCAGGATATCGAGACAGTGGATTTTGTCCCCAGGAACCATGGGGAGGTCCATGGTGATCAGTTTGATTGTGTTTGGCTTCGGGATTCTCAAAGGGTCCTTCAGCGTGTCACAGAATTCCGACAGCGAACTGTAGTCGATGAACTGTGAAGCATCTGGATCAAACTTTTCCCAGGTCTCATAGAACATCTCAAAATCATCCTCGCATAAGGGCTCACCACTCTCTTCTGTTGCTACATTGAAGTTCTCCAGAATGATAGCAATGTACATGTTGACCACGACAAGGAAAGACATCACAATATAGCTACAGAAGAAGACTATTCCCACTGCAGGGCTCCCACAGTTGCCCTTGACGTCCGTGCCAGGATTCTCAAAGTCTGGGTCACAGTCGGGAGGTCCACTGTTGAGAATAGGGGCCAGGAGCCCATCCCATCCTGCAGAAGTGGTGATC
Organism: Alestes dentex; assembly: GCA_037576975.1. Classification (NCBI taxonomy): domain Eukaryota; kingdom Metazoa; phylum Chordata; class Actinopteri; order Characiformes; family Alestidae; genus Alestes; species Alestes dentex. The sequence goes on along the minus strand of JBBIGA010000138.1, from coordinate 1,505,121 downwards.
ATGAACAGGCATATTATGCTGTTTCCAAAGGTCTCAAAGTTGAACATGTCATCGATGCCATAGTCTCTTTTCACGTAGGCAAAGTTAGACATGCCAAATATGGAGAAAATGAACATGATCAAAAAGAGGAGGAGGCCAATGTTGAAGAGAGCAGGGAGGGACATCATCAGTGCAAACAGCAGCGTCCTGATGCCTTTAGCCCCTCGGATTAGGCGCAGTACACGGCCTATTCTGGCAAGCCGGATGACACGGAAAAGGGTGGGTGACACAAAGTATTTCTCAATTAGGTCAGCCAGCAGTAAGCCTATAAAGAAAAAAAAACACTTGAAAATGTGCAGTTGTTGTGAATAATTTGCTTTGCGCTTATAGCAGTAGTTTAGTAGTTTAATTGTAGAAATTAGATTTTTTGACAAACCATTCCTTCGGAAAAACATTTATCATATACACACTATGTTCATGCTTGCATTTTAAGACTTAAGACTTAAGACTTTTAAGTTTAAATGAGTGCAAAAGCATAATTTCTTACCTAGTCTAAAAACTGGACTGTATCAAGTCATTTACAAGAGCTGTACAAACAATTGGTCCACTCATAACCCTGTTTAACTGCACAGCAGAATCGCTAGACGTTAAAAATGGAACACATCCCTCTTTATGCACCAGAATCTATCCACATATGGTGTTTCCTCCATTTAAACATATCTGCAGACTATTTTTTTCTGGAATTCTAACAGAATTTTTAACATGAAGGATGTCTTCCTCTCTGCAGAACTTCTTTACATTTTTGTTTTGGTAGCAAAAAGTGTGTTTCTACTGAAAAAAGCCACAAAAGTTGCAAACATTTCAAATGTGGCCTGAACTTTTACATGGCCAATATTGACCCGGGCCACACATGACTAATATTGAACCACTGTTGTGCAGGTAAACATCATTAATGAGACATATTACTGCTAATTAGAATGAAGTCACAACCATTTTAACTTTTGTTACACAACCATTTTAACTGATGCCAGTCAATGCTAACTCTGTTACTCACCCACAATTGAAAGAATTACCACAATAAAGTCAAAAATATTCCATCCGACAGAGAAGTAGTATTGTCGAAGGGCAATGAGTTTAAGCACACACTCTCCAGTGAAGATCACAATGAAGACAAAATTGATATAGAAAAGAATTTCTTCCATTTCTTCAGTCTGGTCGTCAGTCTCCGCCATCATGGTGACCATGTTCAGGCAGATCAACACCATAATCATGATGTCAAAGAACTGCTTTGTTACAAGATCAAAGATGAAGCCTTGAAAACAGTTCTTCAGAAGGATGGTCAAAGTGCAAGCACCAGATTTGTGGAAAGGCATGGGAAACAAAAGATGGATTAGTGCTTTTTATGAAGCCCCATAAAAATCATACAACAATCGTTAGAAATTAGACATTTGTCCTATTTGTCACATTTAGAACATGTGTGGATTAGCGTAATATTTACCTGGGGGCGTGGGATGGGTTTCTGTGGTTTCTTAGAGCCTAGCTTCTTCATGGCATTGTAGTACTTCTTCTGTTCCTCTGTCATAAAGAGGTCTTGCCCTCCTAAGTACAGAAACACCAGAATAAATATTTATTTTAGATGTCTTTAACTCCCAACAGCTTCCACTGTCCATTGTCCAGTTTCCATTGTCAAAACAATGCCACCAACAGGCGGGTGGGGTGAAGTGGAGGGAGTTTGATTTGAAGGACACACTAATTTACAAGGCTTTTTAGGCCCAAGCAACTGCCTACTTGTGCCTTATGGTAAAACTGTCTGTGCAGCTACATTACAAAACAGATCTCAGATCTCAGATACACACTGCTAAGTGAAATTTGAAAGAACTTTCAAATTCAGTGATTCCTGCATAAACCATTGAAAAAGAACCACAGACTTTGATTGACTTTTATGGTGCTGTGTTATAACTGTAAATTGTTGTGGTGAGAGATGGTGATTAAGCATGTTTGTTTAAATATAAACAAAGCCTGTTTGTTTAAAGCATGTTTGTTTAAAAATAATTACTGCCAAGGTAAGAATGTTTTGAATTAATGTTTTGAATTATTGTTTAACAGAACACTCCTAATGTGACGCATCCTTAATGCTAATTAGCATGAAGTGCTATTCATACGATGGGTTAGGTGGTATGTTCAGTGTCCCCCTCAAACGTCTACCACTGGCATGAATATGATATGCATAGCGTTAAATGTTATTTATACTTATCTTTGCCTTTTGTTGGTTGAAATTATCGATGATGACACCGATAAATAAATTGAGGGTGAAGAAGGATCCAAAAATGATGAAAATTACAAAGTAGATGTACATGTAAAGGTTTATCTCATAAGATGGTTGATCTTCCACCTAAATAAAAAGCCAGAAGAGAGAAAGAAGCATGGAAAAAGCAAGCAATACCTCTCATGTTCACCACTCAATTTGTGTTACAGTGATTAATCGCCAGCCTAATAAAAATACTCCTCATGAATATATAACTCTGCTATTTTTTTCTAACTCACATCACGTGAATCCACAGCAGCATACATGATATCCATCCACCCTTTAAATGTGGCCTGAGAATAAACAAAATAAACAAAAAAACAAAGCTGTCACATACATCAATAAGCATCACTTATCTAACCATGCTTCTATCAGTTCAGCCAGTTCTTCACTTGTTCCTAAGGCATTCAATTGAAAACACTAACCACTTGCAGTAGGGAGAGGTACCCCATGCCCACGTTATCATAGTTGACCTTCAGGTTCATCCATCGTGCGTCTAAACCAGCTTCGATAAGGGCATAGCAGTCGGTTTTGTTGTTCACCTCATCAATGCTGAAATACTCCTCTGAGGTTGTGTTGAAACAATAATAGAACTTCCCTGCAAACAGGTTCACTCCCATTATGCTGAAGATCAGCCAGAAGATGAGGCACACAAGCATGACGTTGAATATGGAGGGGATGGCTCCAACCAGGGCATTGACCACCACCTGCAGAAATCAGTTTCAGACCCACATTAACCAGAAAATTAAACACTGGAGAACATTAAACAACTGTAAGTTAGCCTGAAGTGGAATTTAGGAAATACTTTTAGGTTTTACATGTCAAACAGGATTTCTGTGGGTGAAAACCATTGGGGCCAGTACATGATTTTATTAAAAATTGTCTGTTGGTCTGTTGGCAGCTGGTAGCCTAGTGGTTAGGGAGTTTGCCCTGCAATCAAAAAGTTGTGGGTTTGATTCCCAAGACTGCTCAGCACCTCTGAGGTACCCTGGGCAAGGTACTGTCTCCACACACTGCTCCCTGGGTGCTGTGTTCCTGGCTGCTTCAATTAGTGAATGGGTTAAATGCAGAGGAAGAATTTCATGCTGTTTACACTGTGTGCTGTGGGGTGTTCACGTATAACAGAATGGTCACTTTCCAAAAGGCCCAGGACTGGTCACTTTTCTTTAATTAATTACATTTCTTTATTTTTTAATAAACCACTAAATCCTGTGAGTTAATAAAGAGGTTGACAGACAGCCAGACTTAGCTGACTTAGTCACATACCAAATATGACATTTCTTTTCTCATGTTTATCTGAAATTCAGTTCACACTGTTTAATCCTCTTCCTACACTTGATCTCTTAAGTCTTTGGGAAAGTAAGTAAGTTAAGTTTATTTATAAAGCACTTTTCGCAGACATCACAAAGCACTGAACATTAAAATGATATACAAATATATATATAGTATGTAATACAGAAGTATATAGATACATAAAGATATATTAATAAAAGCTACCCAATGGCTTGTCTACTAAGGTATGTCTTAAGTTGGGCTTTAAACTGGTCAGTGGGGAAAAATGGGGAAACAGTACAGTTTTTTCCCACATTTAAAGCTGCTTATCACAAAACTAGTCAAAATTTGATTGGTAATTCAGGTTTTAGCAAAGAATGGGGCAGGGTTATGGGTTTAATCAAGTTTCTCACCGGTGAGAATAATTTGGTACATTCTGCTGCCCTTCCTCAAGTGCAGCTCTGGGCAGCTGCCCAGTTCACCTACATGGACACGTCCTGAAGCACCAAGAGAACAACAGGTACTTACCCTCATTCCTTCAAATCTGGATAAAGCGCGAAGGGGTCTCAGTGCTCTCAAGGTCCGCAGGGATTTGATGGGTCCAAGTTCAGAGTAACCCAGAATGTTAGCCGTCAAGCTGATCAGAGAGACCTGCAGGGCAATTTGAGCTTCACATTGTATGTGTTGTCAGTTTAGGTTTAATTACAGAATGTTGATGGTTCATTAAAGTAAAGTACTGGAGGCAAATCATCACTTTAAAACTAATGCCTTGTTTACTACTCACCTTAAATACTGTACTCACCAATTTAATGGTGATATCTAGTCTTATATACTGTACATGATTCAGCATCATCATTCAAGGGGTCATTTTGATTTGTTTTATTTTGACATCATAAAACAAATACTTACATCAACAATGAGGAAGTCCAGCCAGCACCAAGCATTTGTGAAGTAAACTTTGAAACCATAGGCAACCCATTTGAGAAGCATCTCAATGACAAAAACATAGGTGAAGACTTGATCTGCGTACTCAAGGATGATTTTAATAACTCTCCGCTGCTCAATGTAAATATCCTCAAATGCCTAATAGAAAACAATTGTTAAAAAGTGAATTACTTGGAAAATATATTCCAGGGCATTACCAGTTTCTGTTCTAACCCAACCGAACTCTTATGTAGCATTGGTATGTTTAATTTCAGCTCACCAGGGCACCACTGCTGAGTAGGATCATGAAGATGATGAAAGTCTCAAAATAGTTATGCTCAACAATAGCGTAGCAGGTCTTACGGAAGTTCCACCATGACTTTCCTCTGCCCTGCATGATGTCCACATCCAGGCATGGACACCGCCTGATGCATTCTGTAGTACATGAAGTAGAAGTAAAAACCCATTGCCCAGTCATTTTACAATTTAGTCATTTACATTTTATTGTTCCCAGAGGAAATTACATAAGTCTTCTGCATTTAACCTGAGTGAAGCAGTAGGCTGCCGATGATGCAGCGTCCGGGGAACAGTGTTTGGGACAGTATCTTGCTCAAGGGTACCTTAGTGGTGCCACTCTCAGAGCTGGGATTCGAACCCACAGCTTTCCGATTGCAGGGGAAACTCCCTAACCACTAGGCCACCAGCATGGGACTGACTAAACAGGCAGTGCCAATTCTTACACAGGTCCTCTCATGAACATTACAGGTACCTGTTTGTGAGTGCTTCCATAGGAGCGAAAGTTATTCACTGGATTCCATAAATACTTTCACCAGGCATTATCTAAGATCTATAACACCTTCTTAGTTCTATCAGTGTCCTTACAGATAATTTTGAGTATCTTTGTTCTAATTGGAGTTATACCGTCCTTCTTAGCCTGTTTCATCCATCTATCAATCTAGTTGCTAATCTTAACAAAGCTTTTGGGGGTTGCTGGATCCCATCAATGTGCCCTTAGCAAAAAGTTGAGAAACATCCTGGACAGGTCCATTTATTTCTTTTGGACTCTTAGCCATGGATAGCACTCTAGAACCTGTCCTGTTTTGGGGAATGGAATATCTAAAGTAATAGTATAATATTTAGGCCTAGCACATTTCCCTTTTGGAGACAATAATTTAACTGAAGTATGTGTTTAGTGGGTCTGTCTCTCACTCTCAGTGTAGCAGTCCTCTGGGGTGGTTAGATCTTCTTCGTCTTCTGATTCGGCCTCTGCCACTTCAGGGGGCTTGTCCACGGTGCTGCAGAGGGATGAGTCATCTGCTCCGGAAGCTTTTAGCTGTCCAAGGGGTATTAAGAGATATTAGACATGTGCAATATTTCTGATACAATATTACTGTGTACATTTTACTGTAATATTACTGTTTTTCATATGTCTGCTGGTACTAGGCGCCTGAAGATACTCCACTGTGTACATATATATTCATATATAGGCTACATACACAAACATACACTTATATAATACTTATATACTTCATATAATACTTGTATAATGTATGTTTTTAGTATTATACTGTTTGTTGTACAGCTTTTGTCCACTATGATGCTGTAACAATGCAAATTTCCTATCCATGGGACCAATAACGGGTTATCTTATCTTATCTTAAACAAGAGACACACCAACCAAACGTCACGCGTCTGCAAAGTATGGAAAAACATTCTTCTTGCTGTTGCACTACTAACGCGATTGGTCAAAGGGGACATCTTGTACAAGAGTATATCTGGATCTACAGGCAGAGTTCAAAAGAAGTTATATTTAGCAACATGAAAAGACACTGAATGATAACTGGGGTGCATAAATCTGTCCCTCAGATTCAAGTGGTATTCCTCTTTCACTGACGTTGCTGTATGTAACCAAAGCTTCAGTAGTAAACAGACCTGTCTGACAAAGTGGGATTAGATACTGTACCATAAGTTTATCCTGTAGCATATTTTCAGCTTTTATAGCCATGACCATAACCATTCACATTCAACTATGTGCCATAATCAGCCATATCAAATTCAGTTAGCATAACAGATACAATGTGGTGTGCTTATTGTTCGCCATTATTTTTCGCATCCTGGTGAAGTGTTGAAGATTGCTCAGCACCACAGGATCCTCTTCAGCTATGTACCCCTTCCCTGTGGAGAAACATGGCCGAGTGTGGCATGCCAGGCGTTGGGACACGAGAGAGTAGGTCATATGAGCCATGTAATTCAACCCAGTTTGCAGACATACCAACAAACAGTTGCCTAATGAGTTAGGGCTTATGCTCCTCAATTAAACAAATGTTTCACGAAAATGTCCATTACAAACTAGCAGTCGTATGTTTTTCATTCATAAACCACCAAAATGCATGGCCAGACAAGTTTCTATATATGTGAATCACACCCCACTCGGTGACGACTGTAGAAAGGAGGAACCAAAAGGGTCAGATAGTCATCCATCAGGTTAACTAATCATGCTGCGCTAGTGCTGTTTCCCACGCTCCGTCAATATGACACATGACCTCTCCTATACCCCCTAAAGACACTCAACATCTCTCTCCCTTTCTCGCCAATCATATACTGGAGTTGGCCTCTGCTGATGCTCTCTGGGACGCTAAATGAGGTTTGCTGGTGTCAAAGCATTCAGCATAACCTTGTTCCCTCATTCCTTCAGGCTATTTGCCACTGTGAGACCAGTTTTGGGACACACTGAGTAATGGTGAGGCTGAGACGGTGTTAGATGTCATTTCTTCATTAAATACTACTTGGCACACAAAATTATTTCTAACTTTAAAAAAGTGAATTGTTGCCTGGAGAAGTCTCACTCTCTTCAGTCTTGTAAAATGGTTTTCCAAAGTATAAGACAGTTATTATTGATAAAGTAAAATATTATGTCTGAATGCAAAAATATAAATATGAAAGGAAGCTTAATTCCATTTTTGGCGTCTCTGAGCTGGAAAGACGTTCTGTGGTTTGGACAACAGAAAATAATGCAAAATCAGAGTAATATTTGAGGCACATTTGTATAGTTTCTAATGGGATCACTCAGCATGCTTAGGTAGATTTAATTTTTCTTATATTTATACTTTTAGATGCAAAAAAATTAATGGACTTGGCTTGTAACTAATCAACTAAATAACCAATTAACCCATTCATCCACTCACTCCCACATTTAGCAGGGTGGATATTGTCCATATTAGTACTCCAGTTGCTTTGGAGCTTTATGAGGGTGGTGCTTTGCAGGGGTCACACTAGGTTACTAATTTGGTCAGAATATTCAGCAAGAAAGTTATAATTTTCCTGCCTTGCACACAGCATGCACATAGCTATATTGTTACTATGATAACTTATGTAGATTTCCCTAGGAATGCAGGATGTGGGAGTGTTGAGGGGGCTGTAGTACCCTCAGATTTCTACTTCTGAACTACTGCAAAATGACAGAACCAATCTAACATACTAATGTTTTGAATGGATTACTTCATTTTTAAACCATTATATCTCCTGCTAGGCGAGTACTCAGGTGTCTCAGTGTGTAGCTTGACTGTGACACATTTGGTTACCGTGCTGCATCTGATTGACTGCCCTACACCACCTTCCCACATCCTGGATCAGCAAACAAAATCCTCTATAGTCTGATCAAACAAACTGGATTGAATGACTCACTTTAGTTTTTTCACCGACATTCTTGTCTTCATCCTCGGAAGTGTCACCCTCATTACGACTTTCAAAATCAGATTCCCCCTTTGCAATTGGAACTTTTACTGCTAACACAACAGCCATTTCGACAGCACCATCCAACTTTTTCGCACCTTCATCCCCTGAGTCCATGTGGTTCAAGACTAAATTGCTGTTGGTTTTGAAGTCGTCTTCATCTTTCCCTTTATCTGGCTCTTCCAGGGGCTTGAGGCCCAGGAGCCGCCTCACATGTCTAATAGTAAAAGTCTTTATCCAGTCAATACCCCGGGTGATTCTTGCGATGGCAATCTGCAGGTTGTTCATTTCGCCATCATCATCTGATGCTAGATTATCTCCACTGAAGGAGCTCAGCAGCAAAGCCAGGAAGAGGTTCAGAACCTGTTGGAATAGAGTGAGCAGTCGTCACAGCTCATTGAACACATTCCCCTTTCCATCTGCCAATCTCGATTCCCCATTTTTTATCTTAAGAAAATAATGAGTAAGACAATAATGAGTAATACTGTAATATGGCAGAAGGAAAACATCAGTCATAAGAAGAAAATTTAGCAGGTCTTTATTAACTGATGTCTGCCATGGACCCTTGCCTTAATGTAGGCTTTGCTCTCTATTTTAATCGATGGTGTCAGAAACTCAACTTGGGATGACGCCTCAGGTCAGGGCCGACTGCTCAGGCTACTGTAAATAACCCATTTTGGAACATCTGCCTCCATACTCAGTCCTGATGTTGTCTAGCTGGGAGCCCCACCAGAGATCCTAGACAAAAGCCTTTTGTTTGTGTTAACATTCCATCTGTTACCCAGCTTTTGTTACTCACCGGATGAGTCATTTCCTCGTCACTCTATAAATAACTGAAACGGAAATCCATCTGGCAACATTTATAGTACATGTCTTGCTGATACTCGAGGTAAATAAGGAGTATTTATAATTAACTTGCAGAGAGAGGATTGCAAGGGCTTGTTCTACTCCGCAGGATGTAACGTCTATGACAGATTGGTCTTCTCAAGCATGATGGGTATCATCAGCTCGGCTCAGCTTAGGGATATCAGGGCTGTGGAGGCATTCAGAGCACGTGCGGCATGTCACATTTTAATTATCTACTAGTGACATCTCCGAATTCAGCATTCCCAAGAAAGGGATGGCAAGACTTATGAGCTCATCCTTGCATATGTTGAGTGGCGAGTAGAAAGAGTATGTTGTCACTGTTGGATCTTCAACATGGTAAATTTATAGGAGAAAGAACAAATTTTGTTAAGTTATAATAGAAACTGATGGTCCAATTTCGGTGGGCTATTTGTTATGAAATGCTCCTGATAAAGTGCTGAAAATGTATGTTTGCATGTTCATTATGAGTTTTTTATGAGGTTACAACATAACACTACAAAAAAAATCACTCATGCTATTTGGCAACATATCCTTGCACTGTCTGGTTAAAGATATAGCTCACCCAGGCAATGCAAAGTATATGGATTATTAGCATGAGTAATACTTGCAAAAAACAACATACATTTTGTTGTAGCAAATTGATCATGGAGGCACTCACCACTAGGTTCCCAATTACCATCACCATCATGAAGACCACGATACACAGGCCCTGGCCCGCCACCTCCATACAGTCCCACATGGTCTCAATCCATTCCCCACACAGTATCCTGAACACGATTAGGAAGGAATGGAAGAAGTCTGTCATGTGCCAGCGTGGTAGCTCACAGTCCTGCGAAATCTTGCACACGCAGTCCTTGTAGCTCTTCCCGAACAGCTGCATCCCTACCACGGCGAAGATGAAGACGATGATGCCCAAGACGAGGGTCAGGTTGCCAAGAGCACCCACAGAGTTACCAATGATCCTAATCAGCATGTTGAGCGTCGGCCAGGACTTTGCCAACTTGAAGACACGCATCTGTGGCAGAAACATTTATGGTATGATTACAGTAGTGGGTTTTTTTATAGTAATATTAGTTTAAGTACTGATTAACGGTCAGAAGGCACCCCATTCAGGGTGCCATCAAAACAATAATGGTCACAAAGCACTTGAAATAACACTGAGATTTATTAGTCATAAAGAGCTGACCTACATTTGGTCATTATCAATACCTTTTTGTGGAGCATTATAGAGTCCTGTTTGAAACTAATTAAACTGAACTGAACTGATATCATTTAAATGAGTGCTAAACTGAGAATATATCAAAATTACTGTTAATAGAAGACATCGTTGTATTCAAGTAAAATAGAGTCCCCATGATTCTTACAGCATCAACATAAAATATGAAGAAAAATTACAGCTGTGGATTCAGTTCAGTAGTTTATTTAATATGATCTGTATTTATTCTCCATTGTCTTATCTCTTTTTTCACCAAAGTTGTTCCACTTCCTATTAGATCATATGCCATTCTGTATCACTGACTGTAACTGTTCACTCTCTTTACCTCACCACCAGTGTTTTCCTTGTTTTTCTACTATTTTATGCCCAAATCTGGATTATGAGCCTGTCCTTGTAAAGGGTAAAGGGGGCATTTGGCTGATGCTCTTATCCAGAGTGACTTATTAGTTACAGTGACAGTCCCTCTGGAGCAACTGAGTGTTGTTCGCAGCTAAGTGTCTTGCTCAAAGACACAATGGTAGAAAATGGGGTTTGAACCTGCAACTTTGTGGTCATTGAGTTCACAGGCAAGTGTTTCACACACAAAGCTACTTCCACAAGGTTACTACATTTTTTACTGTAAAAGAGCTATAAAGATTTAATTTAGTTGAACTGGACTCAATCAAACCGGAATTAGCTGAACTGGAATCAATGCAGCTGAACTGAATTCAACTAAATGTACCTTTAATCAAACATAACTGAATTGACATTAAGTGACTTGAAGCGAATTCAATTAAATTCCCCCAAAAACAGTCACATACTTTTCTGATACAACAATGAAAACCATTACCTTATGAAGGTGAACACAATAGTATTACTCACCTAGCTAGTACCATTTGTGTGTGTGTGAGCATTTGTGTGTGCGTATCCAACACATCATGGAATGTTAAGTTCATACAACAATTCTCTGCCATGGTTAGCTGAGGTCAAGGGGTCAATTAGCTGAAGGCAATTTTAAAAACAGATTCCAGAGGACATTCCTAAACACATGTACAAATACCAGAGCAAAATGCCAGCCTCGTTTCTTTTGTGTGTCAAGCAATGTAAGTAAATACATTACAGTCACAAAGTTGTTACTCTTAAAGTTGTTACTATACTGTTGGCTGAGTCTGCTGCCAGCAAGCTGTAGCATGTCTTGCAACCAATGGGCAAAAGCTTTCAAAAAATCTCATTGAAAGAGGATTGACCTTAAGGACTGCATTGTATGAATTGCGGAGGATCTAACATAAAATGTTATGCATTGCATTGTCAATGGATCTAATATAATAATAAAATAAGATTGTATACATTTTTGTGACCTGAAGCATTTGAATATGCCTCTTTGACCTACAGAAAACTATACAGAATGTAATATAATACATTATAATACATAATCCCTTTGACTGGACTCAAAAGATTCTTGCTTTGTTTTTGCCAGTGGGCTTGTGGTGGGGCTTATAATGGAGGGTATTTAAATAATAATGTTTGGGAAATTGAGATATTTAAATGCACTTGACTCATGCATCAAACACACTCTGGCTGCTTACAAGTTGAGCTTGGCAAGCTTGGGTAAACTAGGCCACTTCATCAAATAAAGTAGCCTGGGCTTATTGCTTCACGCATAAACTTCATGGAATAAAAAAGTGCAACAAATCCTGTTTATTTTCCCACAAATGCCAACATCACACTATGTGATTCTTCCTTGCTTCATGCTGTTGTGGAATTTGTGTGGATAAATTCACTTGTCTATCAAAAAAAAAAAAAACATTTGTTGTACCTATTAATCTACAACAGAATAGCATTTTTTGCAACTCTTGCACAAAAAAAAAGTTCAGATTTTCCCGTTTAGGCATTGAGAAGCATCAGACAGTGTGACGTCAGCTATTTACCAAAACAAAGGTGTGAAGTCCTCCAATAGGCTTGCTCTCCCCAAATTCCTTGTGTCCAATTAAAACGTCCGCTGACTGTAGCCCAAATTCTTCATTCTCTCCACTGTGCTTTTTTTACATGGAATAGAGGGACTAATGCAATGAGTCTTCGGAATTATGAAGTTCAGAAGATGGGTACGAGAAGCAATAAGTCTGCTGATAGCACTTTACACTTTTTTAGAATGCTATCATGTTTGGCACACACTTGGTCTCAAAAAAGGCATCGTACCACATAGGCTGCACTTCAGATTCAGACTACAGTTCAGTAAGACAAGCAAGGAACTATCTTTCTTTTGCAAGAATTCATTATCTGATTTTTTTGCACTAGTCTTTTTATGTACACTTTTCAAAACAAGTACCAAACCGGGTTCAATGAGCAATGCCACAAAAGAGCCGCTAAGTTCCCAAAGAAGCATAAATAAGACAAGAGTGTGAAAAGTATATACAGAACCTTCATTAATACATTAATTTATCAGTTTTCAGAAACACATCCTAATTGGGGTCACGATGGGATGTTGGAGCCTATCCCAGCAGTCATAGTGCAAAAGGCAGAGAAACACCCTGGGCTGGTCACCAGTCCATCACAGGGCAGACACACCAACCAACTCATTCATACACACTCACAGCTAGGGGGAATTTAGCATCTGCAGTCCACCTGACATGCATGTCTTTGGGCTATGGGAGGAAACCCCCAACAGAAATCCACACAGTCATGGGGAGAATGTGTATAATAAAGTTTGTTATTGTCACATAATGTAAAAGTCTGTTACCAATATAAAGGTTCTACCAAGAACTTTTCCAGTACTTGGAGGAATAATGAAAGGTTCTTCGTAAATATTAAAAAGGTTCTTCACACTCACATATCTCATTTACATATCTCATTGACAAAGAACCATATATGGTTCTTTTATGGCACTTTGCAAATAACCCATTCTGGCACTTTTATTTTTAAGAGTGTATGTTCACAAACAGTTATTTTATGGTAAGTGGATAAATATTTACTCACAAGACGGAAGGACCTGAGCACAGAGAGTCCTTGCACATCAGCCAAGCCCAGCTCCACCAGGCTCATCGTCACTATGATGCTGTCAAAGATGTTCCAGCCAACCTGGAAGTAGTAGTATGGGTCCATCGCGACGAGTTTGAGGACCATCTCAGCCGTGAAGATACCCGTGAACACCTACAAAAGAAAGTGCACGGCTCCCTGAGAAGATAAACAAGTGCTGCTGTACTGTCCTTATCAGCATTTTTAACCGTTACCAGTATTTAACCGCATATTTAGTGCCTTACCAAGTTGCCAACGCTCAAGACCACTTCAAACTCTGGAGTCATTGGATAGTGTTCCATGGCCATGAACATTGTGTTCAGTACAATGCAGATAGTGATGCCCAGGTCCACGAAAGGGTCCATCACAATGAAGTACACAAACTTTTTGAATCTGATCCATGGTGCACAGCAGTCCCACTTTAGGAATATGTCTGCAAACTTGTACCAACAAGGTGGGCATGGTCTTTCTAACTCCTCGAATTCTGAAAGAGTAAGAAAACGTAGATTGGGTATTATGCATGCTCTCCAGCTCCACCTTCGTGTAGTCTGCTGAAGCATTATAGACCGAAATTGAGCGAATGGGCATTCAGCCAATCACAGCCAATCTATCACAGGAGAGAGAACACACTCAAAGTTTGCTGGAGTAACTAACATTACATATGACAAGGCCTCTGCAATTATTAACAAATCGGAGGTTTGAAATGATACTGCATTAGTGTTGATAGCTATTAACGCAAAATGTTGTGCTGTTAATATTATTACCGGATGTGAATTTCTCCAACGTGAGGTACCTATCAAAGTAATGTTAATTCGAGCCAGTGTCATTTGGATTTATTTCATTAGACAGAGCTGTCATATCTAGATAGCAATTTAAAGTGTGAGTAAATCCATGCTTCTGGCTCATCTCTTGCACAATTTCCCAATCAGATAACTGTCCTGTCAATAGTTAAAAGCTACCCTGGTTCTTTTTGCTCTACTTTAAAACTTTTGTTATAGTTTGCAACTGCCACCGTGACCAAGATGCAGGAAAATCTAAACCATGCTGTTCCTGGAATGAAAAAGACTTCAGAATACATTCTATTGTAATGTAAACTGAGAAACTTACCTTCTAATGTATTGCTTGCAGCACTTACTGCACTAGGTTTCCTGTGGTGAGTGGTACTCACTTCAAGGTGGTCCATGCTTCCATTGGACCCATTTAACTTTGATACCTACAGAAATGCAGCACAGACAATAGAATTAAAGTTTTAATAGTTTTAACAAAACCTTATACCATCTCTATCTAAAATGAATTAATAAGTCTTGCCATTATTATAAACATACAATACTTATTACTGATTTATAAGCATTTTACTTACAATATTGCCATAATTATAAATTAAATATAAATATTGCAATTAGTCGCTTGATTAGCTTATTAGCTTTCAAGGACATCTCACCTCTCACCGAATGTGTGGAAATGTAATTATAAAAAACTTGCAGTGCCGGTGGATTCAATAAACAGGGTTTCTGCAGGTTTCAGTAAGTTAAATTTAAGACCTTTTTAAGACGATTTAAGGCCATTATGAGCAAAATTTAAGACCAACACGATGCATTACTAGAAACATTCGAATGAAACCAGAAATTCTCAAAACATTCTATTTTTATTGATTTAGTATTTAAACAGATAATCAAAATACTTAAAATGACAGAA
>JBBIGA010000138.1:1466846-1482434 GCA_037576975.1 Alestes dentex | reverse complement strand
TATGCAGGGTAAATACAGTAATACTCAAGATGCTCCACTGGGGAAATTCTGGACTGCAGCTGCGTCAAAGGGCAGCAGCCAATCAGCAGCAGGGAGAAATAAATAGCGTTCTCAGATTGGCTACTTTCAAACCTCCTGCCTCTGAGGGCAGCAACATTTCACCATCCCAAGACAAGCTTTCTTTGTGTTTCTCTCCACATTACCAAAACATTTATTGTTATTTTTTATATGGAAATGTAGCTGAATTTATGTTAATATTTATGTTACAAAAGTTGTAAATTATATTTTTCTTAAAAATTTAGCACTTAAATGTATGAAAATGTATATATTGCCACAAAGAAAGCTGTGATGTCTCGTCCACCACGCCCCCTCGTCCTTGTGCAGGGTTTATGTTTGGGCGCAGTGCTTAGCAACCCAGCAGGAGGATGAGGGAACGTGGCAGACGAGGCCCGGACGATATCTGCAGTTTCCGCGTTAGTGTGGGGTTTCAGCTAAAAATTATTAGTCCAGTTCTCCGAAAAAATCTGCGTTGGACTGAAACCGTGACTGCTGATCCGTGTTAAAGTGGGGGTTTACTGTATATACATAAAATACAAAGAAATACAGAATATATACTACAAAATGTACATAATGTGCAGTTGCAGTCCTGTAGGTGTGATGCAGTGTGACAGATCAGGTGTTTAGGAAGGTGATAATGAGGGGAAAGAAACTGTTCCTGTGTCGGCTGATCCTAGTCTGCAGGCTTCTGTATCGTCTTTGAGAGGGCAGCAGGTCAAAATGTTTGTGTTTAGGGTGTGAGGGATCTGTAATGATTTTCCCTGCCCTTTTCTTGGTTCTTGCAAAGTACAGGTCCTTGATGGGGGGCAGGAGGGCACAGATGATCTTTTCTGCTGTCTGTACAGTCTGCTGCAGTCTGTTCCTGTCCTGTTTAGTGGCTGCTCCATACCAGACTATGATGGAGGAGCACAGGAAAGACTCATTGACTGAACTGGATCAGCAGCTCCTGTTGTCTCAGGAAGTTGTCTTCTGCTGGGTCTTTTTGAGAATGTTGGTCTCCCATTTCAAGTCTTGGGAAAGAGTGGTACCCAGGAACTTGAAGACAGAAGACACCAGACTGTCTGATATGGTGAGGAAGAGCAGTGCTGAGGGATGTCTCCTGAACTCCACTGTCATCTCTACAGTCTTGAGTGTGTTCAGCGGTAGGTTGTGCTGACTGCACCAGCCGCTCAAGGTATGCAGACTCATGGCCATCCTGAATGAGTCCAATGAAGGTGTACTGAGAGACTGTGTATACTTTTAATTGTAATTTAATTGTTTCAGAACTTTAAACAAATTGTAATTTAAGGCAAGGCCAAATGATCATTTTTTATCTATTGAAGGAAATATGTTATCTAACACCAAACATCAACTGACCCTGTGTGGAAAAAGTAGTAGCCACCCGCACACGCACATGGATCACATGATATGCAGGAGGGCTCGCTAGTGATGCGCGTCACATGGTATAAAAGCCAAGGTCACGGAGGTAGCCATTGCTCAGTCACTGAGTCAACACCAGCACCCTGTCAGATCATCTCTTCAGGCCCGTGAGTACTCTGGTTTCATACCTATCTTGTGTGTGGGGGGGAATCTTTACTCTATTAGCGAGCGTTCTCAGATCGAAGCGTGTGGACTACCTGCCCTCTTGTGTATCTCTGTGATTGGGTTTATTCTCCACGCTACACTGGTGTAACGTTTGGCCTTTATTCGAGAGAGCCCCGTTGGTTGCTCAACCAATGAACCAAATTTAGCTGATAAATGGGATTGATTAGTTTAGACGCATGCAGACTGTCACGTCTGTTGAAACTGAACATCTAAAAGAACCCTTCTAACATCGTGAATGAGGCCCAACAAGCAGCACACTATGCCGTGGCTAAAAGAAATTCTGAATAATAGGACACTAAGCAACCACAGTGAGAGCAATTGTATCCAGATGAAGAAAACCTGACACAGAGGTGAATCTTTTCAGAAGTGGCCAGCTTGGCAATATTCCTCTAGGACTGGAGCGATGACTCATCCAAGAAGCCACAAAACAATTTAAAGAACTGCAGGCCTTGCTTGCCTCAGAAAAGGTCAGTGTTTATGATTCCACTAAAACAGTATTCCACAATATGAACATCACATCAGCAGTAATGTGGTGGTAGTTTGGGGATGCTTTGCTGCTTCAAGGCATAGGTGACTTGTTTAATTAATGGAACCAAGAATTCTACTCTCCAACAATATTCTCCTGAAGCTCAAGCACAGTTGACTTATGCAAGAAGACAAGGATCTGAAGCACACGAGCAAGTCCATATTTGAATCGTTCAAAGTACCAAAACTAGTTTTTTAAGATGCTTTGACACAACCTTAAAAGAGCAGTTCATGTTTGGAAGCGCTTCAGTGTTGTTGAGTTGAAGCAGTTCTGCAAAGACAAGTGGTCAAAAGTCCTCCATAGTGATGAGAAAACTCTCTGATTATAGGAAGCATGCGCTTACAGTTGTTGCTATTACATTTATTTTTTACATTAGATTTAATGATGAGATTACTTTCTTACATGGGTGACATAAGCGTTGCAAAGCCTTTTTCCTTTAATAAACAAAATGATGATTCAAACATTTCTCCCGCTACGGTAGCTCCTCTGACAAGAAGGGCCAGAGTGAGAGGCTGAGATGTGCAACTAAAAATAGAGCTTGTAATTGACCCCTTTTTACAAGGGGACAAATGTTTTTGTACTGTATATCAAGTCTATTGATAGATGCAGGCGAAATGCAGGAAAAAAAATCTCCTGTAGGGTTTATGGGGTGATTCCAAATGTGAATTTGGATGCCTGGAATATTTAGTTTTTATGTATTAGCCAAACCAGTGATTCACAGCCCCATTTTCACCAACATGCACTGCTGTTAGCTATTCCTCACTGTGGAATTATGTAATGAATATCAGATGCCTGTCTCTTCTGTGAGCTGAACTTCATATGAACATTAGGTTTCACACTTACGCCATGCTGATCACCATGAAGTCCAGCCAGTTCCATGGATCTCGAAGGAATGTGAAGTCTCCCATACAGAATCCCCTGGACAAAACTTTAACCGTGGCCTCGAAGGTGTAGATACCTGTAAAAACGTACCTGTGCAACAAGAACATTTACAGACTGTAACAGTGGTCAGTTTTACAGTAAAGCGGTCAGTTTTACAGTAAAGCGGTCAGTTTTACAGTAAAGGTCACAGGCAGTACTGCTCTTAGATCTACTTTAGAAATATCTCTTTTGAAATACTAATAATTTATTTATCTGTTTATATAGGAACAAAAAAATTATATAAAACTTACATCGGGACAAAACAGTTATACATGTACAGTGGTGTGTGTGTGTGTGTGTGTGTGTGAGAGAGAGAGAGTATTACAGTAAAGGTCATAGGCGGTACTGCTCTTAAATATACTTTAAACAAAATGCTAATGATTCATTTATATCATAATATAGCGAAAAAACAGACAGACACTTTGATATCACACATGTTTGTGTCTGTGTGTGTGTGTGTGTGTGCGTGTGTGCGCTCCTGGTGCTTATGGTGGCATGCATTGTTTACTTTTGTGCTGCTGCTGTTGATACTTACTCCATAGTTTTGCTCCATGCTGGGGGGTCACTCATTGTCATAAATACACAGTTGGACAGGATTGTTACCATGATGAACATGCTGAACAATTTACTGCGCAGTCAAGGCAAAGTTTGATTAGTGTGTGATTGCGTAGCTGCCAAGAGACAACTCTGTGATTCTACATTTGGCTGGTCATACTCAGAAACATTTTGGCTACTTTGTGCTGTTCAAGTTCAAATTTCTGCCACTGGCATCACTATGCATTACGTCTAGATGTCATTAGCAGTGCATTATGACTAGTATGTAGGTCAGACTTACACAAGTGTGTGGACATCTGCTCATCCATTGTTTCTCTTGAATTCTGGTGTATTAGTAGGGGAGTTTGCCTCTACTTATCTGAGAAAGCTTTATTCTAGATGTTGGAACATTGCTGTGAGAATTTGATTGCATTCAGTCATGAGAACACTCGTGAGATCAGGTAATAAAGGATTAGTTCTGGATCACAAATGCAACTCCAACTCATCCCAAAGGTATTGGAATGGATTGGCTCTAGAGAACACAGTTCTACTCGCCCCACTCCCTCAACACACCGCCGCAACTCATATGGAAGTATGAATGTGGCCTCTACATGTTAAAAGGATATGAATGAATGAGTACTCTGATGGCTCCTCTGCGGATGGGATTAAATGGACTTAGAATGTAACAGGCAGGCTCAGCATTGAACCTATTGATTGTATTCCCTTTGCTGATCACAATGAAAGTCTGCAAAACACATCAAACAAGAGTTATCAAAGAGTATAAGGGTTGAACCACATAAATCAATTATCTCTCACAGTACAACAAGCACTTCTCATGTAGCTTCTCAGCTTAAAAGTAATGAAATGGCCAAAAATAAAATGTGTACAGTTTGTCCCTTACTTCAGATCATGTCTGTCAGCTAAGACATGTTCAGTGTCTAAAGTTTTTTGCATTAAAGTTACATTAGCAATGGAAGCTACTAGTTATCAATTTAGCACTGAGCATGCCTAAATAATCACATGCTTGCCTCAAATTATGATGAATTAAGTAAACAAGGCAACATCATTCCTATTTTTTGGAGATTGTGAAAGCAAGCCCTGCTGATCCTATCTATAGCCTAAATATCAGTGACCATATAACTAAATATCAGTGACCATGCTAGCACACAGGACTGGTTGAAAATGCAGTGATTACAGATGGCTGTTATTTATATAATGGTCGGAGCGTGTATTTGTATAATGCATGCTGGCTATTGATAAAAGAAAAATTCTGTCAAATGTAAGTAAACTGGGGGATATTACCCCCCAAAAGTATGAAAAAGTATGAAAAATTTCAGACATTAGCATGTCTTGGCTGGTCGACAAGATCTACGCAAAGTTGAAATCTTGTCCGAATATATGCTGTGAAATTTCAGCGATCAAAGTCAAACATAAAGCCAATATTTGCCTCTTAATCATGCTTAGTAGTAATGTGGTTCCGGTTACACAGGACTGACTTTTTGTGCTTTGTAGTACGGATCTAACTCCTCCAGAGGTACGTTGAGGAGCTCTGGAGGTGGGTCTCCATAGATGAAGGGCAGAACTTTGCCAGCCTCCAGATCATTAGAGGGTTTAGGCAGGTCCTCTTCAGGGATCTCGATGTTCAGGGCTTTCCTGCGCTGCTGCTCAGCAGCTTCCTCCTCCATGCGCCGCTCGATTTCCACCAGTGATTCCGGCGTGAAACGGCGGAACACATTGGTGTCTGTGAGGAGGAGCAAGGGGGCCATCTTGGCATTCTGCTGGGCGAGGGATGCCACCACCTCAGGGTCTCTTAGCTGTGTCCTGCAGGGAAGGGAGAGGACTAAAGGTAAGATGGGCAAATAATGGGAGGTTGGACAAGCTTTACATAACACAAGTACAAGCCCCAATCGAAGTAAAACTTTTAGGTTTCAAGTTGTGTTTCCTTCTAGTATGAAATGCTACTGAGCTGGACTGTGCTGTTGGTCCAACTGAAACTATACATATTGAAACTACACCCAACCTAAAAGCAGTAACTATACAGCCTGTATTATGTGGAAAAAAAGATTTGTGGTGAAAATTCTCTCATTAGGCTGAAAGGAATTTTTGCCAACATTCTGTAAAACTTTCTATTATTTGCTGTGAAAGTACATATTTGGGGGCGGAATTTGTGTAAATTAATGGATATTTTTTACGGATTTAATGACAAAATTGTAAAATACATCACCATAATGGTAACATATATTTGTGTTGCCCATGTTTAATTTATTAACCCTTACAGTCACACCACAATGTGAAATTCTTTTCTGCATTTTATCCCATTCACCAAGTGAAGCAGTTGGCTGCTGCCAACAAGGGGCACCTGGGGAGCAGTGTGTGGGGACGGTACCTTGGTCAAGGGTACCTCAGCGGTGACACTAGCTGTTGGGATTCAAACCCCCAACCTTCTGATTGCAAGGCCAACACCCTGACCTCTAGGCCATCCAGCTTACACATTGATTTTTAGAATTTCTTCATATATATGCAGAATGGCAGGCAGGCATATGCACAGATAAGACTCTAGAGGGGGCTTGAGGCACAGATTGACCTTTGCCCTCAAACTGTACTGGTCCCCTCCTGGACAACATTTGTAAGAATGTAATAATGTAATAAATTGTCATCATTGCTCAAAATGTGTTTTGCAATGCGAGGCCCAGCTTTGCCCTGATGCAGGTGCACACATCAACACAGTTCTGGAAAAAATGTTTCTTTAAGAAAGTTTCACATTTTTGTTAGTATAAATGTGAGGGTCTGTTGATGACTTGAAGAGACCTCCTGCTTAAACAGGCATTTTAGCAGACAGACAGGGGAGTCGATAACATTATTATAACACTGTTAACTATCTGATCTGCTCTGTGACTGTGTTATTTTAAACTCCCAACAGGTTGAACTCCTAACGCATATTGCTCTGGAAAAATGTGTGAAAAGTGCCTCTTTTTCCCATTGAGCTTCTGCCCTTCAAAATGTCTCTGCACGGGTCTGGAGTAGGCAATTAATTCCAAAATGAACTCAAATGCCCTGGGCTGTAGCTGTTCACTTTAATGAGTTTTTTGAAAAAGACAGCATTAATGTCTGCAGTGTAACCTGAACTGTGTGTTGCATTTGCACTGGACATAAAACCTTTACTTTGAACCCACTGAAGTAATCATATAAAACTTACATTAGACAAATGGTATTGCGTTTTTTGGGTTATACTGTATTAAATTGATAACTATTATTTAAAAATTATCAGCAATTGCACAGAATAGACACTGGGAAATTACCAAGTATACACATTATAACATACATACAGACAGACAGACATGCTAATCAGTGGGAAACTATTTTTGTCTTATAAACAAAAGTGAGACCAGTTAGACCAACAGCCCCATGAAAGGGTTCGCAGGACTGCTTCAACATCCAGATACACTCTGATCTGTAGAATGTTTTTTTTAATAAACTGAATAACTGTAACTTTATCATAGATGTTCCTAATGAAATTGAACTGAATCACTTTATCTGAATCAGAATCCTGGAGGAAATCATGTATGTTATAACTGCACAGGCACAAAGGCAAATATATAAAATATATTTACACAAATGCTGGGTATAAGCACCATAGATAAGTGAATTACACAACTACTACTGATTCATTTTATCTGAATAATGAGGTGTTCTTAGAGAAACTGGACTGAATCACTTTAACTGGATCATGAGGTGTTCATAGAGAAATTGAAATGAATCACTTTAACTGAATCGTGAGGTGTTCTTAGATAAATTGAACTGAATTGCAAGAAAAGTAAGGTGCACAGACTGATAGAAAACAACTGTAAAATAAGCAACAATAAGTCAAAGCAAAAGCATGTATGAACAGCTCATTTAAAAATACTATAAACAAAAATGATGCATTTATCAGAAAATAGTATTTATCATATGTGAATATTATTTCTAGAAATCATTCTAAGATTTTCTTTTACTGTTTAGGAATGATTTGATTTGTATAATTTGCCAGTTATGCATTCAGTAAATCTCCTTCTGTGATTCTAGAGATGTTCCACTTACAGTTGATGTGGCCATAGTTTCAGGTCTTTAGATTTCTTGAGTCGTGCTGCTCGATTCCTGCACCACACCTCCAGCAGGGAGATCTTTTTCTTACGCATGCCTGCCATCACTCAGAGGGCTGCCTGTTTACGCTCGAATATGCCAGACTAACAACACACTAAATGCTTGCTGTGGTTGATGCACACTTTTACTCTGCCAGTTCTGTTGGACTTAGATTAGACACACGCCCCCTCCAAAAGGCCTGAAACTGTCCCAAAAACAAGAGCTCTATTGGTCCCCTGAAACATCTTGGGAACAGCACTCTTTCACAACAGGAGACTAAGAATCAGATACTCCCACTGACGCTGTGAACAGAATGATAGTCATATTTTATATCGTATTTGTGTATAATTTGCAATTTTTATAGAGATAGTTTTATATAGATATAGATATTTATACTTTTATATAGATTTCATAAGACATTACAAGGCTAACAAAGTAAAATTTGAACCTGAAGTGGGAACAACTTGTTTCTGCACCACACTGCTTGTGTATATAAATATATGAGTGTTCATTGTATTTAAGCTGGTTTCACTTGGAACATGCCACAGATTAGGCTTCAGTTCTTTCAAAAATATTAACTTACACCCTTACTTTCGCAGTCAGGCCTCACCCAGCAATGAAAAAAATTACACAGAAAGTGCTTCAGTATGTAAATTTTCCAATTTGTAGTTAGACAAAAAGAAAATGAAATTACTTATTTGATTACTAATTTTGATTCAGTCATGCAGTAAAGGATTAAGGGATTTTATAGTTAGAATGACGCCCTTGCTAATGTAAGGTATAATTGAATCATTGAACCTGCTTCATTAAAAAGTTCTTGTATGGGACTAGAGAGAAGAAACCAAAAACAACAGTTCTGCACAGAACCTTTGCTTTTACCATCTATAGCAGTCACGTTTTCAGTAGAAGAGGGAAAACATGGCCAATCCTGGCATGCAGTACTCTACTTCCTCCAGTTGTATTGTGGGAATATTTTTTTTGTTCCTGGAAAATGAATGAGACTGTATCAATAGGGGCCTTTCTTCTTTTGTGCTGCTGAAGTGGGATTCTGGGAAGACCCTTGTGTAGACTCAGTGCTTCGAAACTTTCTCTTATCAAGGTTATGATTCATTCTGAATGCACATGGGGAGATCAGCTAATCCAGAAAACAGAGGGGGCGCAACTTTCCTGAAACCACGCTTTGTGAGGAGCCAGGTTTTGTGAACAACAATGACACTTTTTTGGTTTATTAATGGTGTCAAATTTGTCAGTGCAGCTAAACACAGCATGGCTTTTGTTAAATAATATTTTGCCTTTTATGTTGTTTGCATCTTTATAAGTTGTGGTGTAATGGCCAAGTTCATTCAACAGTCCACATATGTAAGACAATTAGAACATTAAAGCAGTCTATTTACATTTTCTTTTCATCACAAAGTTCAGCCAATAGCAGAGATGCGGCCATACATGGACATCAGAGGAGGAAATAGCTAAATAAAAGAAAATGTAGGATGTGGACCATTTAACATAGAATACAAGCCCTTTGAAGCTTGATTTACTCAAGTACATGCGTGTAGTTACATGAACTGTTTAGCTAATTAAGGGTTGTATTTTAACCCTGTTAATGCCGGTGTTTATTACTGACAGAGTGTCCGTGTGTAGAGCAGGTGTTTTCAACTGAATCTCACACCCTTTTGGAAACAGTTGCACTGCAAGATCATCATTTGAAACTTGTGACCTCACCCAGCTGATAATGCTAAACACCGCGACAAACATTCAAACTGGTCTTTCGACTGCTGGCCCGGAGCCAAAAACAAGCCGCAGTGCTGCCGTACAGGAGGGTGAACATAACACTCCTTCAGAACGTCTGGCTTTTACAACAGAATCTCAACGAAAAAGCAGAACTAAACCATTCAAAAATATGAATTTATTTTAAAAGTAAAACAGTTCTTAAATGCCTGCAGTATTTAAAAAACACTGAAAAAGCTATTTAGTTTGTCATAGGTTTTTAAGGCAACACTTTACAACCCTTATAAAGGGTTTATACATTATTTACAATCAGGTTGTCGACAGTTTATAAACCATTAGTAAACCGTTAGAAACAAGTTCTCAGGCTCACTATTTGGTCAGATCTCAGCTCTGGATGCTGGGGCGGCTGGTGGCCTAGTGGTTAGGGCATTTGCCCTGCAATCAGGAAGCTGTGGATTCAACTCCCAAGGCTGCTAAGCACCTTTGAGGTACCCTGAGCAAGGTCCTGCCCCCACACACTGACAGCTGTGATAACTGCCTATTAATTACTTATAAACTGTCTACAACCTAATTAACAACCTGACTATGAATCATTTTTAAACCCCTTATAAGGGTTGTCTTATTGTAAAGTAGTACAGTTTTAACTGTTCTACATAACCAGCCAAGCTGAATCTGCCAGGTGTTTCTTAAATCTGCTGGCTGTTTGGTCAATATTTAAGAGGGGTGAAAGGCCTGTGGTTCCCAATGACCAGACTTACAGGCAGTGCTGGGAAAGTCTTCCTAGTATTAATGGTTAAATTTTAACTTTGGTCTACATTTCTGTCCTCTCTGACCTTTCGGTTTTCTCTCCTCTTGCTTAAATTCATAGCAAGTCTAAATAGTTTAGATTTTTTTATGTTTATCGTCTTGAAATAAATGCTCCCACTGCTTGTCGCGCTGTAAAAATGGAATTTTAACTTTAAATCTGTAATTACTACTTAGTTTGAACTTTTGAATTGAATTTTTAATAGTAGGATCATATAAGAAAGTTCATATAAGAAAAATCCCATTCATCTTGTTTTTCAACTAAACGTTTCAACGCAGTTCAGACACAAACTTTTTTCAGTAAAACACCCTTTTTTTAAGTATGCAAAGCATCCGTACTAAAGCCATGGACATCATAATAAAGCATTTAATTATTTTCATATTTTAATTGACAATAACAAGTGTACTAATTAAAATAATTAATTCATAGGTCTATTCAGGTGAAAATTATTTGAAAACATGACCAGTTCAGAGTTGTTTCGCAGTTCAGTGGGTGTCAACTTGCACATTATTCAGTCCTCTGTAACCTTGATTTAGGAAAAACCCCTGGGTTGGTTGAAGGGCTGTGTTTACAGTCCCCAGAGTGCACAACAAGCTAAAGAGGAGAGTCCATATTGGAACAATAAGTACAGTGATCCAAATGCTTGCTAAATTCTGATGTGTGTACATTTGGCTCAAAACAGTGATATGCTGGGCAGGAAAATTGATGTTATGATAATTATTAGCAATAAAGGTACTTATATCTTGAAATATGTGCATTTTACTTTGTATTTATAAAGTGGTAATACACTGAAGGCTGAGTGCTATCCGGATTTTTAGAATGCAAATCTGCTCTTGATATATTCAGAACTGAAGAATTTGGGTTATGTCCACCAACCAGCTGCACGGTTGTGCATTTCCATTCCTCTCTGCTCACAAAGTAAGTAAACTCAGAGACAAGTGTGTATATTTACTGTAATATGTTTTATTGATATGATATGTATTTATTGATATGTACATATTCACACACACAAACTTACATAATATATCTAATATTTTGTCTAATGTACAGTTTTTCTGAACACTATATTGTACTGTTATGATGTATAGTTTTATTCTATTGGTTACACTGTTTCTACCTTTTTCGTTCGTTCTCTCCACTTTCCTTCTGTAACAATGTAAATTTCCCTCCTGTGGGGATAAGGGTTTTCACATCTTACCTTATCTTATATTATATAAAAGTGAAATCTGTACTTTTCTTTATGTGTGACAGGGTTGTCTTTGCTATGGCTGTGGGTAAGTGAATACTGTTTCACTACTGGTCACCCCAGTTTTAGAACACTCCAATTTTTCTGTTTTTTTTGTATTGAAATTCAAATGGTTCAGTGACTCATTGTTCATTCTGCAGAAAGTTCTTCCCAACATGTTGCAGAAGTTCCCATAAGTGTGCGGCACTTATAGGTTGCTTTGCTTTCACTCCTCTGTCAAGTTCATCCTAAAGCAGCTAGATGGGGTTTAAATCTGGAGACTTCTGGCCACTCCATGTTTTCCATCTTACCATCTTGTTCTTTTTTCTAAGGTAGTTCTGGCATAGCTTGGACTTATGTTTTGGGTCACTATCTTGCAGTAGGACGAACCCGACCAACTAGGCACATACCAGAGGATACTACATGGCGCTACAGAATTATTTCCCACTATTGGGTAACCTTACCATTTTTAAACCTCTTGCAGTTCAGCACTGTCCTTTGTAGCATTTCGTGACATTCACTGGACTTGAACTGTTTGAATTTCAATAAGAAAAGCTTTAAATACTGGGGTGTTCTAAAACTTTTGACCGGTAGTGTATCTGGTGGTTGTTAATATGAGATGCACAGGTGTGTAGTGGAGTGTAGACTTTATTAAAGTGGATTTAGTTATTCGTGCAGGATTTAGAGCATCCAACACGGGAGGAGAAGGAGTGGCAGGGCAGTGGCCGCCAAGCCTGAAGCAGCTGCCGTAGGCCATCACACTGCAGCACGGCGTCAGGTTACGCCACTGCCGATGACTCGGCTCATTCCAGCCCTGCAACTCGCTCCCTCACATTGTGCCGGCACACAGGCCCTGCCTCCCACATTCCAACCCTGCCCACTAGGACCACTAAGACTGCTAAGGTTGCAGTTACACTGATCTGCATCCTGCCAGTTCAGACAAACATAATAATAGCTTTACCTGAGGTTATCGTTAGCAGACTCTTACAACAAAGCCTCTGTCACTAATGTTTTATTCTGCTGCAATGAAATATTCAGGGACACAGGCAGCAAACATAGACTCCTTTTCCACGTGTTGTGACAGTCATGTGAACATGTGAAGTTAGTCAGAAATTTGCAAAGCATAGAAATATCCTTTAAACTTCAAAAACCTGCCAGAAGGTGCATACCTCCATCCCTCACTTTTATGGCTTTTGTAATTTTGTATTGTTTTCCATGTAGTAAGTGGCGGCCTTGTCATGGGAAGGGCAGGTATATCCTAATAGGCCAACCTAAACTTTAGGTGTTCTACAGCGTATTAAAAACTAACATCTCAAATTAGCCCAATGTAAACTTGTTTTAGAAATAAAACAGCTCAACAACTCAAATTAGTCCAACCTAAGCTTGTTTTAAAAGGCGTTTGTTTAGATGGCTCCCTTTTAATAAATGCTCTCAAGCATGCTTCTTTTCATCGTTGTCTACACAGCACTGCATTTCATGCTTTGGTGAAATAAAAATAAAGCTTGAAGAGCAGCTGTACCACAGGAGGACTTATGAAAGCTCCCATGGAAACATGAGGAGCAAATGGTAAATGTTCTGTAGTGACACAGTTACTGTTTTTTTTTAACAATGTTTCAACTCATGCTGTGGCAACTAAACAATAATTCTTGTCAGAATCCATAATTCCTTCCATCATCAATTTTTACTTCACTTTTTAAAGCAGTTAGAGTGAGTTACATTTAAAGCATTTAGCAGATGCTTTTATCCAAAGCGACTTCCATTCCCTAACTACAGGGGTCAATCTCCCTGAGCAACTTGGGGTTAAGGGTCTTGCTCAGGTGCCCCGAGGTGATATGCTGAAGGGAGGATGCAAACCCGACTTCTTGGTCTAGAGGTAAGTGTCCTACCTTTATTAATAAGAATATGTTAAATCTAAAAACTAGTGAAACTTTATTGAAATAAAACAGTCATTTTAATAGATGTTATAAGTATTTGTAGATACATTCACATGAATAATTAATTATCTAAATCAATTTAGCATAATCATAACATTGAAACGTATTTCACCCGCACCTCCTTATGTGCCATTTTATTCTGCAGCTGGGATCCAGCTAATTCCCTGTTAGGCATTTAATTCCCTGTTAGGCATGCCAAAATCAAGCCTGAAGTTGCTGTGATCTGATCTCACATAAAAAAAAAAACATGATGTGAAATCACTGCACAACCAGTAAGTTTTAAAGTGAAGAGGCTCTGGGCGAGTGAGATAGATTTACAAGTTAACTCCCCCCCCCAACCACCCCACAAAACATGTCCCTGTTAGCTGATCTTTCATCCTCTCTGCCAGAGATGGATGACGGCCGATATTTTCCCACAACTATTGGGCTTCACTGAGCCATTCTAAGCACACACTCCTTAACTCTCTGTGTCTTTCTCTCTCTATTTCACCACCTATCTGTTTCTTAATTTCTCTTTCTGTCTGTCTTCTCCACACATTATCACATATCGTCTCTGTTTAGACAACTCACGTACTTCAGTGCAGCTATTTGACAACAGCTAACTTTGCTAATGCTAATCCCCGGTAGCCTCTGGATATTGACTGGCTTTTAAATTGAAGCCACATTGCACCTCACACTGGAAAATATTTAGAATAAAGATTTGAATGGCAATGAGACATTTTAGCTTCAGCAGTAGGTTGTGCTTGGTGTAGACCCAAGAGCAGCTGGGTCAGCATATCGGCCTCTCTCCTCCTGCTTAGACTTATCCCATGAGTTGTGTAGGAACCTTGGGAACCTGGGCCCCAAAGTGTGACCTGAGAGTCAGTCTCTCCCTGACACACATGTAATCCAAAACAGGCCATTAAAACCTGGAAAAATCCGATACATCCAGCCTGACAATAAACAGAGATGATCAAGAGGCCAGATGGCAACATGCTCACCACGTGTTTTCACCCTGTGGAATGAGGCACCAGTCATTCAGGCAATAGGCAATGTATCAGTGGTGTTAGGTAGAGAAACCCCATTATGATGACAACGTTACCAGCCGGAGAAGGTCTGAGGTCAAGAGGTCAGTGTTTGCCAGGGGTGAGTCATTTAGCATAGTCTCTCAGGGTGTTTTTACATTTGGTCCGTTTCAGACCTTGAAGAGTTCGAGTAGTCAGCATTTTTTGCGTATATGTGAACACGTTAAACAAACGTGTTCACATATACGCAAAAGGGGGGTTCTTAGGCATACGCAAACTACACATCCGCGTAGCAGACCGTGAGGGGGGCCCCGGCGTGGAACCCCACCAGCACCCCACCCACCTCGGGAGGTGGTCTCAGTTCACTTCGCTTTAAGCCTGCAGCACGATTCGGTTAACTCGCGCATTATGAACACAAAATGCCCTGGGTTCGTTTAGACAGTTTTCTCCCTCTAGGCTTGCCGTAGGAAGATCACGTGGTACAGCCCCGGGAAACCGTATATATCTATGTGGGAAACAGATACTAAAGAAATAAACTAATAAATATGAATAAATGAATCAATTATAATAATAACAAAACTAAAACCCAATAAATAAATAAAGGGATCTAGAGATTCTTGTCAAGATCAAGTTTCTCTACCCATTTGCACAGCCTCAAAGCATTCTTGCTCTCTATCAGTTGAAGAACGATAGTAGCATAGTTATTTGTGGAAAATGTAGAAGTTTGGTAGAGCTTTTACTCATCTATTCTTGTGGAGAAAAAATTCTCAAGAATGGTGAATGGGAAGAAACAATGGCAGAAGGTTGAATGAGGAACTAGTATGAACAAAAAAAGAACTGAGGCACCATCTGAGCTGAAGTGGAAAAGAAAGAGAACCGGGTTCCCTTTCAAATAAACTCACACTGTGAGCATAAAAAGAACTGAGTTCACTTTCTGTTGGTCCACTTTTTGGACCACTTCTAGAGGACTAAGTTTGGTTCATTTAAAGAGGACTATATGTGAAAACACCCAGTGTGAACAGAAAAAGAACTGAGGCCCCATCTGAGCTGAAGTGGAACAGAAAGAGAACCAGGTTACCTTTCAAATAAACTCACACTGTGAGCATAAAAAGAACTGAGTTCACTTTCTGTTGGTCCACTTTTTGGACCACTTC